>JAMKCH010037641.1:0-14248 GCA_023653785.1 Ophioderma brevispina | reverse complement strand
TAGGGTTAGTATAAGTCTTACTGTATGGGGAGTGGGATAGGTTGAAATGATTGAGGTCCATCCCACAATGCCCAAGTTTGGGATTTTACCTCAATAAGGTCTTGTAATCCCACAAAAATCTGTTTTAATACATAAAAACCGACTTTTACACTCAATTAGCTCAAAAAACAATTAGACAACTACATTATTAGGCATAAAACTTGCCTAAGACTAGTGCGTAGTGGACTAAAATCAGTATAAAAGTCAGGGGTTTTGTGTTACGAAAGGATTTCTGTGGGAAACACATGATCTTGTGAGGTAAAATTCCCCTACCTGGTGCCTTGTGTGATGGACTCAATACACCCGTCCCTCTAGTTTTGAATATTGAAGTGTATACTTATGAATGTGTTTAATGGAAAAGCATGTAAATTTTCTTATAATTATGTCCCTACTTTGAAAGAGATTTTTCTTTGTCTAAATTCTAAATGAGTTATGCACCCTTATGTTGTTGTCAGGATGATAGTGCACAATTAATTTTCGAAGTGGTAGTAAATGCATTTATAGGTGTCCAAAATAATGTTGCCATTTATTCATAGAAATGGTAATACTAGAAATGATAGCATGGGTACTGGGGACACCCTGTACCTTCATCAATATTATAGTGGGAGAGCGTGGCCTATCGGTTAGGGGTGCTTGCTCTGGCGCCAAATTTACCATCAAAATTCCCGGTAAAGGTTCGAAATCCCGTGTGGGGGTGTGGACTTGCTGGGATTTATTCGGGTACTATCATCTGGGAAATTGGGGGATCTGGATACCAGCGATGATTAAATACAGAATACCCTCTCCTCCCATGGTCACTTTGGGGAATTGGGCCAAATGGTCATGTGAAAGCATTTCCAGTCATTCGGAGGGGCTGTTAAGCCGTCGGTCCCGTGTAAGAGAGAGTCACAAACGTACATGTACATCGCAGTCAGTGTCGAAATAAGAGTAGGGTGTAAACCCCTGACTTCCCAATCCGCCCCAGCCTCAAATTAGCGGGCCATGTTAGGAGCGTCCGTTATCATGGATACACGCGGCCCCGATCCGCACACTAGCTGAACAAATCCTGACACCACCACCCCAAAGCCATTACCAATGACTTGGGATACGAACAAACAAATTATTATATAAGGCCGCCTGGTACAGGGAAGACGTCACTTTGTAAAGCACTAGCCCAGAAACTATGCATCGTCTATCAGATAGGTGAGTTAAGTGTTAACTGCACATTGTCACTGCACTGAGAATAATGGCTTAGATGTGTGGCTTTTCAAATATTGCTCACATTATGACACATATCATAATTGTCGTGTGAGTGCAACAAGGTCGTAAGTTGCAATAGCTGCCTTGTCAGAACCAATTCCCGTCAAACATACTATTATGAAAGTCTTAGGTCAGTGACTCTTGACAATGGTTCTTCAGGACCCCCTAGGAAAGATACAATTAAGAAAATTAATTTTAAAAATGTTATTTACTACATGGCAGCACCCCAGTCAATGGCAGCTATGCACTTACGACCAGGCCTTGTGAAACTCTAATATGTAGCAGTACAAAGCCAGGAAACCGCTGTTATAGCGCCCTCGGGCAGTATGGAGATAGCATGGTTATTATAATGACTTAGTAGACTAGTGAAAGTCCTACAAGACTGCTGTGATTGTAACACATACGAAAAAGTTATATCCAACAAATCACCCAATTTCATCATCTTAAAAACTAGGAAACAGAAAAGAGAAAACAAAAAATATCAGATAAGCCATCGCTTACTATCTTAGATTTTGATTTATCTTCTTTAATAGCGTCATGGAACATGTAAGGTTAGCAATTTGGACCACTCTTTCAGGCCCTCATCAAGTCCACTAACATTAGAACACTGCCCTCAACATGAGGGACAGTCGAACCAAGGCCTCACCCAGACGGGGTGAGTTTCCTCTTCCCATTTATTATAGACCCAGTACAACCACTATCAAAATCTCTTACTTCACAAGCTTTAACGAAGATTAAAAAATTGACACGTAATAGTGGTAGATCTTCCCTTATTTCAACGAAGATTAATTTCGCTTAATTCAACGAAGCAAATCAGCTGCTTTCAATTACGGGAATAGGTTATTTCGATTAAGAGATTACTAGTGTGTACGCCCCACTTCGTTGAATTAAGCGGTGATGTGTATTGTTTACAAACCAAGGCCATATTTCCAGTAGGGCACAACTTTTTCAATCTTTGTTAGTTTTCTACTAAGTGTGGACGCAATTGTATCTTAATTTAAGCTATCGGGTACGCACGCTTTTTAACTAATTCAAAGATTAACTAATCTTCGTCGAAATAAGCAATTTTGCAGTGTGTACGGGGTCAAGGACTCCCTGTTATGACCTGGTTGCACTCACTTGACAATTAGGAGACAAATAGGGGACACCATGTGGAATGCAGGGTGTGTATGCAAATAAATCAACCCCTTCGCCAATCAAGGTAATTACATCCAGTTCAAAAAATGTGGAACTGAAGTTTTGAGAAAAACAAATTTATCTCATTTTTCAAAATCTTAATCCGTATGGATAAATACCAATTCATAACTACCCGATGTGATGGCATACCAATCAAATCTTTTGTAAATAATATACGCAACCTACAACGCGCGGTAAATTGATATCTCACCAATGACTCCGCGTTGTGATGTCTACGCAATCAATGACTCGCTTTTGTGACGTTTCAAGACTACAGATTCAAAATTGAATTAAATATGGGCCCTGAACAGGATATATTTTTCTTGATAGAGCTAGCGGTGTAAACTGAAAATAAAATGGCGAGAGCCATGAGGTTGATGAAATGCCAAAAACAAACAAGGGCAAGTTGCTAGTAACAAAACTCCTAATATTATCATACCAAGGGGTAACCCAGGGGTTAGATTGGGGTAACAAGAACAGTATACAAATTTACACACCACTGAATTGGATGAAAATCATTGCGAAATTACATCCGAACCGGTTTGGCATCAAACTCGCCTTGCCCAGTTTACCGCTTACGCGAGTCATCATCTCAATCATATACAAGTGTCAGGCGCTCTTTGGTTCTCTACTCGCATTATAATTTCTTGATTATCCAATTAAACTAAAGCGGACAATCTACGTATTATATTGGACACTTTTGAAGGGGCCGGAGGGGGGCTGTAGTGCCTATTGAAACGGCCAATGCATGCCTAGAGTCCCCTGGCATGTCCAACCCATTGCCCACGGTTAGGTAGCACCGCCTTCGATGTACTGCCACAAAGTTGCAGCAAATTATGCACGAAGATGATTTTGAGAAACCTGAGAATTTGAAAAGTAAACACGTCATTTGCAGTTGCGCGAATGGCCACAGCCGTGGGCTGGGCCCCATAACGTTACGAAAGGTGAAGTGTACACCTCAAGTCAGCAGTTTTAATTTAATATAATTTACTATTTTAAAACAAAAATCAATATGAGAATCAACACACCCTCGGGCCGCGCCCGCCACTCCAAGTCTGACACTGACAGTATTTACGCAATGTATAAAATGCATGAATGCGTGAACTGGGCTGGGGATTCCCCGAAGTAACTGGCCGATGACCTCTGATGTTACAAACGTACTACTAGTGTATTCAAAATCTCGATGATTTTTTATTTAATTGGCCCTAAGTTAAATTTAAGCGGCCTCTTGAACAGAAATAACGTAGGATCCGAAAAGCTTCAAAAGGAAAACTCACGCGAGTGCCCCGGTTCGAGTGCACGAACGTGAACCGGCCAGGGTTGATAGGATTAGGAGGTACATGTCATAGACGTCATCATTGTTGACAGAGTGGTTGGTTTAAGTCATGAGAAAGTTGACCTTAGGCTAGGCTCGGGGTCCATACTAAATAGGTTAAAAAGTAGTCTAATTATATAAATAATGTGTGTGTATTTCTTTATTGCTGAACACGGCCATACATGGTTATGATAGGCCTATAAAAAATTCCAAGACTGACAGACGGACATCATCAAGATCCTGATCATGATCGACATTACACGTAATTGACCCGCAGCCAAACCTCGCTCTTTAAAAACTATTAACGAAGTGAAGCACATAATCCGCTGTATGCAGAAAGACGAATTTGCTTCTGATGTACTGTGTGGCCAGACGAATGAATTTTGTAATATATTCAATCATTCTGACATGGCTTATCGATCGAGGGATTCATTCATTGCATCATGACCATGGTCCTGACATGGCTGACAGTGTAGACGGTCCCTCGTCGCTCACAAATGCACATCGTCATCTTACTCGTGGAAAAATAGCCAGATACTTGGATTATCTGGACAGCAAACATCTCGTTTTTTCCAGAACTAACGATATTTATTATGATATTAAACATCAGCAAATAACGATGGACAACAGTGGAACAACTTTTATTACGTGTCAATTTTCGTCTTAAAAATCCCGGGTAAACTTATTGAGCGGTGCCCCGTAACAAGAATAACAAATCCTGCTGTGATTTGCATAAAACTGGCGGATTTGTTTCAAAGCTGCGCTGTGAGTGGTCAACTGTTGTTGTCAAACATAGACGCTAGGGAGGGAAATAACTGTACTCGAGAAGATCTTCCATTTGTAGTATGTGAGATATTGTACCAAAGAAAAAATGATTCGCATTGAATGAATTGTTGGGGACATTTCTGGAGGAAAAAGAACAATCCTTAGAACAATACAAGTTTTGATACAGTTACAGTTATGAATGAGTAAAATACCTTGCAGCTAATGTTTGGGGTGATTGTTTTGGTTCTCGGAATTTTCCTCGGGGGCTGACGCCCCACTCGGGAAAATTCCTCGAACAAACAATACCTCCGATCCAAAACAATCACCCAAAAATTAGATGAGCGGTTTAACCTCTAAATATTGACTTGCTATGAGGGGCATGGTGAAAACTATAGGCACAGGTGATCTCGAAAACCAGACAGGCCCGACGGCGTAAGCCGAGGGGCATAGTATGGTTTCGAGATTCCACGAGGGGCCTATAGTTTCAACATGCTCCGAATAAAAAGCAGTCAATATTGGTTTTATATACTGAATATATAGATTTTTGTCATCTGAACATTCAAGCCAGGAGGGATGCTAACACAGGCCTATATCATGTGAGCCATGAGCTGGAGGCCATGTTGTCATGGCGGGCATGCATGGTTAACAAATTGTGTAACTAGGTCCAAAACTAGTCTAGAATTAGCAATAACCTTTCTTGTGTTGAAAGGAGTGCAATAAGTGATGTGGGCGCAAAAACGAATCGCCGTAATCGACTTCGTGCCATTTTTTTGTCGGCAAGATGTGTACAATTTTCTTGAAGCTCCGAATTCAGCAACTTTTACACGGCCTGCAGATGCAGTCATTGGTGTCACATTATTTATAATCCCGAATTTCACGGTGTATTAAACCTGCCGTTTGGTATGAGCTGTATCTCTGATCCTGTTCAGATCTTCATTCTACTTAAATATAGGCGGAGTCACCTATGAGTCTATGCTATATGGCTATGGTTTGAGAATCACGCTACAAACCTTTTCCTAACACGATGAAAAACACACACACACAATCACGACTATAAATTGGTGATAATTCCAAACTTTATTTCTGTACAATCACCTATAACACCATGTTGTCTTCGGATTATGCCAGAAATCTTTGGAATCTAGGTTGCGTATCAACGGTTAGTAGAACATCATTTGCCAGCGACCCTCCCGTCAAACATGGAGTGCCGCTGCCATGGGCGCAGCCATTTTAAGTTCTCCCAAAAGTAAAGCGCGGACACCGATGGCGCTTCTGACAGGTCACGCGTAACGCAACATCAGAGGGATAGGTGTCAAGTACGAGCAGTAACAACAACCTCAAAGCAAGAATCGGCCAACTTGATTGATGCGATTCTTCAGCCATCCCTTGCTCTTGTTTGTATCCCCGGTTTGTATCAGACTTACACTCCCCACATACGAGTAAACCAAATCGGTTGCTGTTATTATTCTTCTCTTACACCAGCTTCAATATGTACATTCATAATCGGCATGAATAGGTCATACGACAGTCCTTTTACGCTGGGAAGAGGTTTTGTCAGGCATAGTTAATGACTATGCCCGCTCTTCCCACGGGTCATAGTTCATTTTGGTTCAATTCTGAGCTAGTTGAATTAATGCCTCCACTTTTAACCAATCAGATGACAGGGATCTATATAGGCAGGTAATATAAAAAAAGTCTATTTAAAGGTCCATGCCTGATCGCCTAATAGTTCATCCTCAGAGCACCAGATTTTACCGGAAGTTGCCAATATTTTGGTGAAACATTGGAAGAGATACTACTTTCTCATTCATCACTGTGAAATCCGTGGGTCAAACAAGGTTGGTTTGGGAGATATGAGAAAAGAAAAATAAAAATGCCCCCATTTTGGGTCAACCAATAATAATAGTACACATACTCTATAGGGACGTACAAAAATCGTGTTTTTTTGTTCTCACATCAAACAGATTGAAAGATCGGCGTCTAAACTTTACAGATGGGGTTTAGGTGAAAGTCATCTATCAGAGTGAAAACTTCTACATTTTAAAAAAAAAATTTTAAATTGGGTCATCCCCCCTTAAAGGCCATCCATCCTTAATACCAATTTCTGTTATCCCAAACTCAAAATCATGAAGTGTAGATACTGTGTTCTCCATTTTCGGGGCAGATAGTGTCCAAGTTGTGTAGCTCTATCTCTGGGTGTTCTCTTGAAACAGGTATCCTATGGTCAGCTGATAGAAATAAATAGTCAAGTTTGTTTCCAAGTGGTTCTCAGAGGTAAGGTAGTACAGTACTATTAAAACCATGCCTGGGAAAAGTTGGGAATCTGGAATGACATTTCCGGGAAATTTTGGATCTTGGAGGGAATTTTGTTTTTATTTTTTTTTTTTCCAATTTTGGATCAAAGTGTTAATGATAAAGGTATAAACGGGCCGGTCAAAAACACAAGTTTAAGTACCAATTTATTTTGGCGAAGGGGTCTTGTACCCCAAAATCGTGTAAGAAAATATGTTCCCCGGAGCTTCACCGGATGCTACGCTAAAATTTGGCCTTCCGTCGGTTCAAATTTTGGGTTTTCAGGAAATGGGACTACTCCTCTGTTACATCTCTGCATAAACCAGGTAACAAGACTATCAACACAGTATCAAAAAATACTGTTCAATGATGGTGAAATACTGCACTGTATTAAAACATGTGGTATAGACAAAATTTCATATTATAGTATAATTCAATTTCTGCAATATCACCCTGAATAGGATAAACAGCAGGTCTTTCTTTACAGAACTTTTGGTTCCACGTGAACATCATTTTTGTACATTCAAATCACATTGGTCCCAGCCACATAGAAGTAGGGCCATTACAGCAGTATCTTACACATACAAATGTTCAATGCTAGGCCATTTTGCTAGTGTAGAAATACCATTATGTACCACATTGATCTGATAGACGTAGATGTGAAAGCAAAAGCGTTCAGAGGAAAGCTGAATGTTGTCAGTTTGGACCACTTTACGTGACAATTTGTGCATATACATGTATGCAATCATTACTTCTCACCAAAATTTCTGATTTCGAAAAAAAAGCATAAAAACCCCTACTTTTTGCCTTTTTTCGGCCTTTTCAGCTCTTTGTAGGGGTTTTGGGAGCTTTTTGAAATATGGGGGGGGGGGCATCCGCCCCACAGCCTCTCTCCTGCTTACCGGCCTGGTTAGGATACCTTACCTATACTTGCAAACATGCAAAAATAATTTTTGACAATTTTGATTTTCTGATTTAGAAAATCACTGATAGTGCCTTTAAATGAATTGTTTGCCTTTGTCTACAGAGAACTGTGTTACTATGGTACTTTCATGGTACAGCTTGTTAGATCTCTCTTTTGTTTCAATGTTATGCTTAACTTTCAGAGTGGCAAGTTAGTGATGAAGATGTTTCAGAAGATTCAAGAGCTAATTGATGACAAGGATGCTTTGGTCTTCGTGCTTATTGATATGAGGGTAAAATTATCTTTTACAAGTTAAAAAAAAAGTAGTAAAAATTAAAGCCTACACAATACAGAATTGGTACATTTATCATTGTTCATTTGAGAGTAGGATTTTGTCATTTCAGTTCTGCTTTGTTTTTCAGGTTTTTCGCATTGGATTTTTTTACGAGTGGTCGGTAGAAGTTTTGTTGAGGACTCAAATTTATAGGGACTTGTATGCATGCATTTGTAACACGTACAGTCGACACAATACACAACTGTTTGGAAGGTATCAGTATTTGACAAACAAGGAATAAAAAAACAAAATTCAACGGCGACACCACTTTTGACAGCATTTGGAAAGTATAGTAGTAGTAATAATGACACTAACTCCATTTTTGTAAATTTGATGAAATTTCCATTGCGGGCACAATATGATTTCATAAACATCTAGTTTTACAGTCTTTCTATGGGAGATAGGCCATATAGAGGGCGCTTATAACATTACAACTGATGACATTTTATAGGCCTATATGAACAGGAGAGTTCATAAATGAAACAGCTCTTCAACCTCTGACATTTTTCATTAAAACCATATCTGAACTTTTGTCCAAGAGCATTGTCTTAATTTCCCAGTGATATTTCGATTATTGCATGATTATATTTGTTTATATGTAAAAGTAGGAGAAACCCTGTGAGAGGCTTATCTTGCAAAAAGGTCTTTAATATGGTTTTATGGATTAAAAAGATCAGCTTTGATATAAATGGTATCACAATGGCTATTACAAAATATGAATGTTGACTTCACCAATTTTTAATTGCACAGGTCTACATTTTGATTTGACATAAAAAGAATATGATTTGTTTAGTTGTTCACTGTGTGGGATAAATATAATTTGATCAAAAAACTATTTACCGCTGTCAAAGTACTTCCATGATGGCCATGCATCCATGAGGGCCAATGTCATCATAACCCGTTAAAAAGGGGCGGAGCTTTGTATGAGCTGAGCCACTCTCAAACTTGCACTGTTGTCATGAGTAATAAGAAGCAATCAGAGTTCAGCAAAATCACTTCTGGATTATGAACATCACGCTCAAAGAAGAGCAAATACCCGGAAGTGTTTTGACGGCGATCTGTCTGTGGGAGTAAGTAATAGAACTAGTTTGATTGATTACAAACTTAGAGTTCCGCCTCCCTGTGGTCCATTTGGACTTGGGCAAATGACCACAGCAGAACATCCCGTCCTTAGGAGTTCGGGGAGTTAAGCTGGTTAGGTTTTATATTGCAAGAGAGTGTCTACATGTATAAGTATATCACAGTCGTTTTGAGAAACGTAGGATTGTAACCCGAGTCCCAAGCTGTCACATGGGTCCGTTTCGAGGGATACCCATAGTAGAGTGTTATCACTGTTAGTATACCTCCTGAGAATTCAGTCCTCTAAAAATTGTAATAAATAAAAACATGGTTTACCTGTTATGTATTATATGGCAGGTGGAAAGCTTAACAGGCGCAAGAGAAGGACACTGAAGGAACAGAGACAATTCTCAGATGCTATAGAGTAGTCAATGCCACCCTTCTCACTCAGATTGACCAGATAAAAGGCATTGCATGTTGTCAACTGGTTGTGGTGGGGGGTGCGCATCTGTCTCTGTCTGGTGAATGTGTCAACATATGTGATGCTGACTTTTAAGGTTGTACTTCTTGTTTTCAGTGTGTACTTTGCTAAAAACCTAAAATAACTCCCATGCTTTATTTGTGAGCCCAGATTTGATAATGAAGATAGTTCTATTTCTTTCGCTTCAACAAGGCGGTTCTTAGGCCAAAGAAAAAAATACAAGTCAGAAGACCGTGCGCATGTTGTTTAAAATTGTGTTTTTGACAGCATATTTTTTTTAGGTCTTACTCACTTGAAATGTGTTGGTAAAATTTCAGAAAATAAACAAAACCATTTCGCATTAGCATTTTTATACTAAAAAAACCACACATTTTTGCAGTAGAATTTTTAAAATTCTTTTAAAAAAAAAAAAAAAACATTGTTGTTTTTTTTTTTTTTTTTTTTTTGCCTTAACAGACTGACCTGCACACTTCTTTGTGTATATGCAAATTTTCCTGATATTTTGTTCAGCAGGGGTATGGATTTGAAAAAATGGAAAATTGGCAACCACATTCCCCAGGAATTTTTTTTATTTGCGGGGAGGGGAGTTTTTTGGAAAGTGGACGGAAAATGGTGCCTTTTTTTTTTACACCAAACATGCTTGGGGACAATTGAAGCATGGCTTCCCAGAAATAAAAACATTTTTTAATGCCCTGAGCGGGGGGGGAAAATATTACACCCTCATAATTCCAAGTGTGCGTGTTGTTTGTTTTTTTAATGATTTCCCAAGTTATATGAAAATCAAAACAAGTGTATAATTTTTACTTGTGATTTTGTCTTGTGATTTCCAGGCATCCCAATGTGTGAATCCTAACAACATTCAAATGTAACTGAAGCAATAGACCTTGCATTTGTAGACAGAGCTGACATCAAACAATACATACATTGGGCCCCAAAGCACGGCAGCCCCGCTTCAGTTACCAAGCATGTATAATGAAATCCTGAGGGGGGAATTTTTGAAAGATAACAACTTTCTGTGACTTGCATGTTATCATTCGTGAAGTGATAATTTCAGTTTAGGGGTGTTTGTGCACTGTTATTTCAGGCATACCGTGTTATGGGAATCACTGATTTTGCTTAAAAGTGAACACTTTAGGGAAGTTATTGAGTATAGGATGACACAAGCTGATTTGAAAGCCTCATTTTAGTTATGACAAATCGAGACGAATAAAACACAAAAAAAAAATCAACGGCGATACAATTTTGACAACTAATGTCTTAATATGAATGTTGCACTTGATATTTGTAACCTGGATCTATTGTCTACTTGGAGGGAGACGCATTCCTTGCATTTTGCCCGTTCTCTTACTCAATCTGAGCGTACCAGGGACCTGCTTCCTCCACGTAGAGTGGAGATCCATGGCAGACGATTGAGAAATAGCACCCACATCACCCAATTACGTGCTCGCACTGACAGATTTGCTAAGAGCCCCATTCCATACTACATCAATTTGCTTAATTCCTCATAATTCCTTGGGGTTTTGGCTGCCTTTTCTTTTCTGCATTCATTGCCATGGTGTTTTTTCCCAACTGTCTATTTATGTTATTATGATATGTTATATATTATAATGCTATATTTATTATTGTTACTATTGTGCTTTATTTTTTGTTGTATAACGCAATTCGGCTTTCGAGCCGCGATGTTATGCTATTTTAATCAATGCTATGCTAAAATTTGGAGTATTTATTCCACTAACTACATCCTGTGTAAATTTGATGCAATTTCATTGCGGGCAAATATGATTTTTCATAAAAAATCTAGTTTTACACGTCTTTCTCTTGAAAATAGGCATGGATTTTTCAGATTTTTGAGGAGGTAATGGCTCACGTATGTCCCTACTTATATCAGTTGTCAAAATTGTGTCGCCATTGCTTAAAATGGCTCTAAAAATAAGAAACAATTTGTGAGGGGTCAAACAGCTGTGATAACCCATGTACTGCTGCTCAATGCGTAGAGTTAGTTTGCCTTCCAGAAGTTATTTCCTCCTCCTCCCAACTAGGAAATACAATTCTTAAAGGTGCATTTCGTGATTTCAGCACCTTCTGTTTTATTCACTAATCACTAGATATCCTTGAGAAAAGCTTATTCTCAAAATTTGACCTGATCCCGATCTTGCGGTTTTGTGTTATGAGCAATTACTCGTTTTCCACGGTCCCATAGGCTACTGTGCTGTAATTTCTGTCCGTTTACGGACAGAAAATACAAAATTGCGAATTTCTCACAGAGTCGACCGAATTTGTACGTAAGATTAGGCACACATGGATTACTAAGGCTAACGGTTCAGATGATATAAAAATCTCAAGATTTTTTAGGTAAGTCGGGGGGACGAGGCTGTGGATCACGAAATGCCCCTTTAAGTTATCATTAATAAATTGATGCAATCTGAAGGGGGCATTTTGTGATCCCCACCCTTGTCCCCCAACTTTGATAAAAAAATGGTGAGATTTTTATATCATGTGGTCTGTTAAACTTAGTAATTTATGTATACCTAATCTTACATGCAAATTCAGTCGTAACTGTGAACAATTTGCAATTTTGTATTTTCTGTTTGTAAGTGGACAAATTACAGCACAGTGGCCTATGGGACTGTGGGAAAACCAATTGCTCATAACACAAAACCACAAGGTCGGAATCAACTCAAATTTTGTGAATAAGCTTTTCTCATGGATATCTAGTGAACCATGAATAAAACAGAAGGTGCTGGAATCACAAAATTCATCCTTTAAAATAATCCATATCCTAACTATTCTGTATTAACTCAAGCTTTTGATATAGAAATAGAAATGTTTCTTAAAGGTCCATGGCCCGATCGCTAATAGCCTCGTCCCCAGAAGCCCCAGATTTTACCGGAAGTGGTCAACATTTTGATTTTTCTCATTTACCCTGTGAAATCTTAGGGCTAAAGGATGTTTGGTTTGGAAATTATGAGTGAAAATGTGCTCCTTTTTGGTCCACCAATATTAATTTTACAGAATACTCTATGGGGCTTACAAAATCACGTTTTTAGCTCTCACATCAAAACGGATTGAAATATCAGCGTGAAACATTACAGGTGGAGTTTTGGCGTGAAGGCCAATCTATCAAGATGAAAATTTCATATACTTAAATCGGGCCATCCTCCTTTAATTTTTTTCTGGAATTTGGCCCATTCCCCCTACACTCGCAAGTTAACTATGTCCAAGTAAACCAATCTGGGAAAGCATTTTGAGGTCAACAAGGCTACGAAGTAGGCCTTTTATTAGGATGTGCATTTAACCTTCCATATCACAGTGGTCTGCCAAGAGAAAGTTGGGGAAAAAATCAAGGAAGTGTCCTTTTCTTGAGTAAACGTAACAAATGCGTTACATAATGTTCCAATATGTGGATGATATCTACCCACAATATGGTAGTTCAGGTGAATTTAAGGTCAGCCCCCCAAAAAAAATCATTTTCCATTTTAAAAGTTAGGTGTATGTGATGGATAGACACTTGGGCTGATATTCTGAAAGGGAGTTTAACTTTAGTTCTGGGTTTTAAACCAGGGTTAGTCCTACATGAGTGGAACTTTTCCTTCCAAGATCCAAAAACTCTAAAATAGTGCTGTAGTGGGGGACTGTAGTGAACAGATCTTATGTGAGTGTGCAAATCCGGATAAAATTGTGAATTTTGGTACACAAGTACTTTATACATTGATAATCAAAAAAATTGATGGAAGCACTTGCCACACCCCTTTCATGGCCCCCAGCTTGGATTTCAAGGTTACACAGGGGTAAATTTTGTAAAATGTTCCGATTGTGTTGAAAAGCACACCATGTTGTTTGTGTGGTTACAAGGAATCCAAAAAGGTATAGTTTATACTACCTGTGACTTATAGTTTAGGAATTATGGGGTAAAAACTGTAAAAATGGTAAAAAACTCAATTTTGGTTTGTACAGGGGTCAAAAATTAAAAGTTGCTCCAATTTTTGTAAAATGTGGTTCAAATTGTTGGTTTAGCTAGTAGAATGAAATATAGGAATAGTTTTGACTATCTTACGTGTCTGGTTATTAACCAAAATGGCGAATAAAGTCAACAGCTATTGGCAGCTATTGGATTCTATTGACCTGTGACCTATTTTGTTGGATAACATAAAAACTAAGCATAACACATAAGGCAAACTATTCCTTATTTCAATCCTTTAAGCAAGGGAAACAATTTGCACCACATATTAACTGAATCAAAGCAACTTTCAACTTTTGACCCATGTACACACCAAAATCGACTTTTTCACCATTTTTACAGTTTTTACCCCATAACTCCGGAATTATAAGCCATAGATAGTGTAAACTATACCTTTTTGGAATCCTTGTGACCAGACAAACACTATGGTGTGCTTTTTAACACATTCGGAACATTTTTAATTTTTGACCCCTGTATAACCTTGAAATCCAAGATGGGGGCCATTAAGGGGGGTTGGCAAATTTTATGGATTATCAATGCCTAAAGTAATTGTGTGCAAAAATTCACAATTTTATCCGGAAGCGCACACTCTTACACTACAGTCCCCTGCTACAAGTATTTGTGATAGAGGCACAATTCTGCGCTCTATACCCAGTAGGAACTCATATCTGACATTGCAAGTGTGT
>JAMKCH010037640.1:0-39682 GCA_023653785.1 Ophioderma brevispina | reverse complement strand
TACAACTTGTTTCTCTACATCTGAAATGCTATCTGACTTTACAGTTGCGGACTGTACTTGCGCTTTCAGTTCGTTTTGAACAAAAACAAACAAAAGCAACACAAAAACCCCCTTATATTTTAGTATTCTTTTTTTCAAACGTGTCTAAAAACTTTTCAATGCATTTTTAATCAGAGCTTCTACTGATAAATCCGGCGCTTCTTTTAAAATTTTGTCCAATACTTTTTCCGAAATTTTACGTGCAAAACCTAAAACCTCTAAAGCAGATAACGCTTCTTCTTTATTCATATTGTACGAAGTTGCAGGCATTTCTTCTAGATCGTATGTTTTTAAAATTTTATCCTTTAAATCCAATATCAGTCGCTGTGCTGTTTTGGCTCCAATTCCTTTTACAGATTGGATAAGCGCGACGTTTCCTGAAGCAATGGCTTGCTGTATTTCTTCTGAAGTCATCGAAGACAACATGGTTCTTGCAATACTAGGCCCCACTCCTGAAACAGATATCAACAATCTAAAAATCTCTCTTTCTACTTTTGATGCAAATCCATACAAGGTATGCGCATCTTCTTTAATAGACAGATGGGTGAAAATAGTCAGCAATTCATCTGAAGGCAATTGCTCATAAGTATGCAAAGATATATTCAACAAATAGCCTACCCCATTACAATCCACCACAATATGGGTTGGATTTTTTTCTACCAGTCTTCCTCTTAATTGTGTAATCATATTAACTATTTCTAGATTTATTTTGGGCATCTACAACGGCTACTGCAGCCATATTCACTATCTCATCTACGCTGGCCCCCAACTGCAATACGTGTGCTGGTTTTTTCAATCCTAAAACTATGGGTCCTATGGATTCCGTTCCGTTCAATTCTTTCATCATTTTATAGGTAATATTGGCAGAATCTAAGTTGGGAAAAATCAATACATTGGGTTTTTTCCCTGCTAAATTTGAAAACGGAAATTTATCTTCCATCATTTCTGCATTCAAAGCGAAATCAATTTGCATCGGTCCGTCTACTATCAAATCAGGATATGTTTTATGAATCATACTCACGGCTTCTCCTACTTTTCTTGATTTTTCTGAATTGGAGGCTCCAAAATTGGAAAAAGACAGCATGGCTACTATTGGATTGATTCCAAACATCTTTGCCACACTAGAAGTCATCTGAGTAATTTTTGCCAATTGTTTGGGAGATGGATCAATATTAATAGTGGTATCTGCCAAAAACATTGGTCCTTTTTTCGTCAGCATCAGGTTGGTTGCCGAAATTCTCGACACTCCATCTTCCATTCCAATGGTATCAAACAAAGGTCTTATACTGCTTGCATAATTTCTTGAATACCCGGTTATCATGGCATCTGCGTCGTTTTCATTCACCATCATTGCCGCAAAATAATTACGTTCACGCATCATTTTTTGTGCTTCAATCAAGGTCACTCCTTTTCGTTGGTTTGCTTTCCAATAAATCTCGGCATAAGCATATCTTTGTGGGCGAACCTGATCAACTTTTGGATCAATAATTTCCAAATCTGCCTCAAAACCTATTTCTTCTTTCAACTCCAAAATCATTTCTTTGTTCCCAAGCAAAACAGGAATGGCTATTCCTTCTTCGTGTACAATTTGAGCAGCTTTCATTACATTCAACTTGTCCGCTTCATTAAACACAACTCTTTTAGGGTCCGATTTCGCACGATCATGCAACATACGCACCACCTTGCTTCCTGTCCCCAAACGCTCCATCAACGCATGCTTGTATTTCTCCCAATCCTGAATTGGATATTTGGCAATCCCTGATTCCATTGCTGCTTTGGCAATAGCAGGTGGAATTTCATAAATCAAACGAGGGTCAAATGGTTTTGGGATGATATAATTTCTTCCAAAGGACAAATTGGAGGTTCCGTATGCTAAATTTACTTGCTCTGGAACCGTTTTTTTTGCCAAATCGGCCAACGCGAGTACGGCTGCCATTTTCATTTCTTCATTAATGCCTGTAGCACGTACGTCCAAAGCTCCTCTAAAAATAAAAGAAGCCTAGTACAACATTGTTTACCTGGGATTAGGATGATCGGACCGCCCAGTTTGCCATAATTAGCTCTTTACTATTTTTCCCTTGCCGAAATAATAGGCGATTTCCGGAGAATGTTTGCCATTGCAACCAATTGGTCTTTGCCATTGCAATAGCATTTCTGGTGTTACCACAATCTTCTATTTGACAACCATAAACACATGCGGCATTTTTTTAATGGCAGTCTTCTAAGAATACAACCTAAATCCTGTCTCAAATTCCGTTTTTTGAGGTGATAAATTTTCGATATCTTTCGGATAACTCCTTTACTATCACACATGACACATTTTCTCTTTTGGCAAACCCAATGCCAATACAAACGGGTACAAGATATGGCTGCTGCTCCTGCTCCATTGACAACTATTTTGAACGTCTGCATCTTTTTTATCAACTTCTCACAGCATTTTTAACGCGGCGCTGCTGAAATACTCGCGTTTCCATGTTGTCATCATGCATTACAGGAAATCCAACTCTTCGTTCAATCTTCTGTCAATTTAAAAATATGCTTCTGTCGGCCTTGATATCTCCAAATTGAATTCCTCCAAAAGTAAGTGGGCGAAAATGGCTTTTACTGTGTTTTCCACAAACTTGTTACATCATGCCAGTCCACTCAATATCAATACGTCTATATCAGCAAAAATCTAAACAGCCAGCCCCCCCTTTCCCTTTCGATTACCTGTTTTCCTCCTGCCTAAGGGACCAATATCTGCCCTCCCAAAACCTAAACCTCTGTACCTTTTTGAAATAACCGCTAAAAACCAAATTACCGATTGGAGTTAATCCTATATTGCATTTTCAGGGTCTTTTTTCAGTTCCAAACAAGGCTCTGCACCTGGTGAATATTCCAATGACAAATCGCGCTGACTTGCATATTTTTTAGTGTCACTACTATTTAATTTTTCCTGGTGTAGGTTTGGCATGGTAAAAGTGCTTCTCTTAATGCTTCTTCTGCTCTTCATGGTTTCTTAGATTCCAGACATCTAATTTCCATCATTTGCTTGTTTAACTGACAAATATAACCTATTTCCTATAAAATCCTTGGAAATACATAATGAAAAATCGAATCGGTGTATTGGCTACTATTTACAATCAACACCAAATTTTGGCCGCAACTTGCACCTGCTACCAAAGTGAAACGTAAAATGAAATTTTGACTATATACGGCGTAACTCACATTCAAAAATTTATCACGAAAATGGACACGGACTTATGACTTTGACTTGACTTTGAGAACAGTTGACCACGGCACCTGTAACGACTTGCACGTCATTGTCAACCGCATCACAAAATACCAAAACAACTTCTAAAATGTCAAAAGCATTGTGCCTAATCGTTTTTTTTTCAAAAAGCTGAACATTCCTTGTTAGTCCGAAAATGTTTTTGCGTTGTTTAATCTGCAGATTTTCCGGAAAACCTTTGAAATACTTCTTCTGTAATCTCTTCCCAATCCTCTTTTTCATTTGTAGTACATGTGGATGGTGTTGAACAGGGAGTTCGCCATGGGGAGTTTGAAAATCCGGTTCCACGGCAAATACATCCTGACCATAGTCACAGCCAAACATCCCATCTTCCAATTTTTTTTCCCTTTCTGAATTGGGCAAATTCATTTTTTAATTCTATGTATATATGAATACTTTACTACCATCACGGTATTGTTTTGGCAGTATTGATCGGTGGGGCAAACATCAATACATTGGGTAAATGTTCCGCAATGGTCGTTTGTAATGGGCGTAATCGTATTCCAGTTCCCAATCAACACCAACTCTGCCAAAAAGAAAAAGAACCTGTGTTGCTTTTGAATCAACAAAGAATGTTCCATTCCATCCAATCCCGATTTTTGTGCCCATGCTCTTTCCATTCAAAGGGCTGAATCTGTAAAAGCCCTTCTCCTACGACTCCTATCTCCTCCTGTATGGCGAGCAATCAATTCTTTGATTTTGATTTGAGCCATGGTGTGTGGCTTGGGATGCCCTGAGGCATATTTTGCCCAGCTTAATAACTGTCCAACTTGTTTGGATTCTCTGGGGAAAATAATTATAACTCAGAGAAACAACCGATTTTGCTCCAATCACCAAAAGCCTCGATCAAACAGTTTTTTTCGAAATCGATGCTCTAAATATTGCATTTCTCCTTGATACCCTTTCTTAAGCCATTCTTCCAATTTCGGAGGCTTCTTCTTCTAAAAAAGCAAGCTTTGTGACACCTATATTCGTGAAGCCCAAAGCAAGGGCTTTTTTTTTGATGAATTGGTATGTTGTTGGGTGTTTGTTCAAAGTAAACACAAAAGTACCGATTTTCAAATGAAATTAGGGAATTGGATTTTTCATGTATTTAAAAATACTGCGCCTCCATATGACCTCCTGTTATTCTGAATCACTCACTTGTTATAGAGACAAAATCTCCTCTCCGAATAATCGGGATTGTTCGAAGCAACAATACCCTAACTTTATTTACCGATTCTTTGATGTTTTTTTGCAGTTAGCATGCTATCCTTTTTTTGTTTTCCAAAACACTCAAACGATCGGGATTGCATATCCCTAGTTCGCCCCCCTTTGTCTTTGAGAATAAATCCTGCGCTTGCACTGCTAAGCCTTTTTTTGTTTTCCAAAACACTCAAACGATTCGGATTGCCTATCCTAGTTCCGCCCGCTTTGAGAATAAAGACTGCTCAGTTGAGCACTGCTATCCTTTTTTTTGGGATCAAGCACAAAAGTTGTGTGTGTATTAAATAAGGAATTATATTTTTTGCACCAAAAAAGACTTTTGGACAATTATTTTAGAACTACTCAAACTTACTCCGCCCTGAATTCCTAATCAATCATTTTGGATTTAGTAAATAGTACAAAAAACGGTGAGGTTATACATCTTTATTTCGAAGAACGTAATGTACCACCTAAAGAAGAAGCTAAACGTGTAATTATTGCTCGCTGGGTTCATAACAAATAACTATCCAGATTTTCCGCTGCGAGGTAACACAGTCTATCTGCATGTAAAGCGGCGAAGAGGCCGTATAAAACAACTAAAACAAGAATTCGTACAAAGAGGATGAAGTTTAGTATTACAGGGAACACGGATGACCACCGACTCTTGCTGCTTTTTTAAAAAGAAATTAGTAGATACTAAAGCCTCTGATTGCAATAGATTCGGTGGATTTTACAAACGTTGATGGTAAAAAAACTCAGCATACAGTAATCGTGACTATCTTAGTGAGTTCAAAGACTGGAACAAAAACCACATGCAAACAATGGCTATTTGTTTGTCCAGAGAAATAGGCGTTTACCATCTATTGATGAAACCGCCCTCCTCAAAGGGTGAACTCTATACTATAATCACAAATAAAACAAAGGGAAAGAAAGGTTAGTATTGTCCGCCATATTTTCAGGAACCACGATCGAACCCATTAAAAGAACACTACTCAAATTATCAGCAAGAAAAGACTCTAAGGTCAAAGAGATTACTTGGATATGGGCTAACTCCATGAAAACCAGAGCGAGAAAATGCTTCCCAAAGCTGTACAGGTAACTGATCGTTCCATGTACAAAAGAATTAAACATTCCAAATTAAAAAAAAAAAAAAAAAAAAAAAAAAAAAAAAAAAATGAAACGATAAAAAAAGCCAATTACTACCCAATATACAGACCCAATCTCTTTACAATGGGGATCCTGAAACACCTCTTGGCAAGAAGGAGATTTTATCTATCAAATCACCATCTAATTGGACCTAAAAATCAATATCACTGAGAATAAAATGTGGTTCACAGGCATATCCCGAATAATCAAAACTACTGCATTTACCCTGGTACAAGGTCTGAGAAATATTTTTAACACCACAAAATCAATAGAAACAGCATACACACACTAGCGCATGGTACAAGGATGTGTAAACAATCTGGTTTTAAAGGCATTCAATAATGCCATACTAGTACATTAAACTATAGATCTATACTTAATTATTTTATCAATCGCAGTCCAAATGCCTCAGCAGAATCTTTTAACGCTAAGATAAAGGCTTTTAGAGCACAGTTTAGAGGTGTCAAAAATGTAGAAAAATTCTTCTCTTTAAATTAACTCAAATATATGCAATAAACACAACAATGTGTTCTATCCTAAAAAAAGTCACAAGCATCAAGGACCCCCTTTGAAAACGATTTAACCCTTCGGCTTCCTCACATTACAAATTCTTGAATTGGTGGACAAAAAATACCTGAAACTATCGTGCTGAAGTTGCGTTGACTTAATTGAGTAGTTTCTGCCTTCCATATCCTCCAGTTTTAAGAGATATTCTTTGTTTCAAATTAAAACGGGGTAGCAGGGGTAACTGTTACGAAACTTACACTTTTGCAAGTATTTCTTATTGCAAATATACTAAAATTCCTGTCACCAGCGCAATGCTTTTTCCAATATTTTATCAACATTTACTAGTTATTCCAATTCATTTTTTGATAACCCCTTAAAAACACTTACATTTGAGCTTTATTTAGTAACATCCTGAGCAGTCATATGTTCAGTGTTTTCAACAGAAGAAAAAAAGCAGTACCATCGTCATTGTATTATTTTTGGATAAAATTGGTGTCGGTGGGCAACAAAAAATTAAACGTGGTGGCAAAGTATTGGTTATGGTGCTGGTGGTTTGGGCTGTCCTATTCTTCAATCTTTGACGGCTGCTGAAATCGGGCCATCAATTGGCATTATTGACACGATAACCGTTTCACAAAGCATCTCCAAAGACAAATATTATTTCGGGGTGGAGCGAATAAGCGTGCGGGGGGTGGGGTGTTCGTTAAACGAAACCGTAGGGTGTGAGAGACCCGCAAAGAAAAGCTCTCCAAGCTAAATCCACACATTAACATGAGACTTACATACACCTATTTTTTAAAACTTCCCGAAAAATGCTTTGGAACTGTTTGAACAATATCTACATCAAAATTGTAGACGGTCTGGAACAATTTTCAGACCGTTTTTTAGTTAAGCAATGACGCCGCTGTATTAACAGGAAAACCATTGGTATTTGGAGCCCTTTTTAAATTCGAAGGACAGGTAAGTGTTTTTAATTATCAAGACGGCCCCACATACCGTTGCTTATTTCCGAACCCTCCTTCTGCGAATAGCATTCCCAATTGTTCAGATGTCGGTGTTTTAGGAGTACTTCCAGGAATTATCGGCTGCTACCAAGCAAATGAAGTTTTAAAAATTACTTGTGGAATTGGGGAGATTTTGAGTGGGAAACTCCTTTCAATAAACACCTTAACTCTACAACAAAACGTTATAAAATTCAAAAAAAACAACCAACTCAAAATTGAAAAATTAATTGACTACGATGTTTTTTGTGGACTAAAAGAAAAGAACGAGACAGATATTTCAGCCAAAGAATTGCATGAAAAAATCAATCTTGAAACTATTCATCTAATCGATGTTCGGAAAACCATGGAACGTGAACAGTTTCATATTGGTGGTTTGCACATTCCTTTGCACGAGCTACAACAACGGGCACATGAATTAGCGGAAATTGATAACGTTGTTTTTTACTGTAAAGTCGGTCAAAGAAGTGCAATTGCTCTGAAACTACTAAAAGAAAAATACCCTGAAAAAAATGTTCAAAACTTACATGGTGGCTTAGATGCTTGGCTAAAAGCATTCGATTCACATTAAAAAATTACTATTATGAACCCTTTATTGGAAAAATTCAACACCCCTTACGATACGACTCCCTTTTCTAAAATTGAAAACAAACATTTCAAACCTGCCTTTGAAGCGGCTATTCAATTGGCAAAGGAGGAAGTCGCGGCAATTGTTTCAAACAAAGAAACACCGACTTTTCAAAACACAATAGTTGCTTTGGAAAATTCAGGAGAATTATTGGGACGCATTTCAAGTGTTTTTTTCAACTTGAATTCTGCAGAGACCAATGATGAAATTCAAAAAATCGCGCAGGAGGTATCTCCGTTGCTTTCTGAATTCTCAAATGATATCCGTCTGAATGAAGCGTTGTTTCAAAAAGTAAAACAGGTTTACAACTCAAAAAACAACCTAACCTTAAACAACGAAGAAAGCATGCTCTTGGAAAAACAATACAAAGGTTTTTCTAGAAATGGTGCGAATTTAAACCCAACGGACAAAGAAACACTGCGTGAAATTGACAAGAAACTTTCCAAACTCTCGCTACAATTTGGAGAGAATGCTTTGGCAGAAACCAATGCATTCGAACTGCACATAACAGATGAAAAAGACTTGAAAGGACTGCCTGAAGGCGCTAAAGAAGCAGCAAAGCAAACGGCTCAAAATAAAGAAAAAAACGGATGGCTTTTTACTTTAGACTATCCAAGTTACGTTCCTTTTATGACTTATGTTGACAACCGTGAACTTCGAAAAGAAATGGCAATTGCCTTTGGTAAAAAAGCTTTCCAAGACAACGAACACGACAACCAAAAAATAGTACTGGAAATCGTATCACTACGTCAACAAAGAGCACATTTGCTAGACTACAAAACACATGCTCATTTTGTACTAGAAGAACGAATGGCAGAGACACCAGACACGGTCTTGAATTTTTCAAAAGAACTGTTACAAAAAGCAAAACCGGCTGCTCAAAAAGAATTTGAAGAACTCTGCAACTTTGCGAAAAAAGATGGAATTGACATCCTACAGAAATGGGATGGTACTTATTATTCTGAAAAACTTAAAAAAGAATTATTTGCCTTTGATGAGGAAGCTCTCAAGCCTTATTTCAAATTGGAAAATGTATTGGAAGGGGCTTTTATGGTTGCCCACAAATTATTTGGCTTGTCATTTGAAGAAGTTTTTGACATTGACAAATACCACGAGGAAGTAAGCACATACAAAGTAACTGACGAAACAGGTAAATACATCGCTATTTTTTATACAGATTTTTTCCCACGAGAAGGCAAAAGAAACGGTGCTTGGATGACTTCTTACAAAAATCAGCATATTAAAAATGGAGAAAACAGCCGACCTCACATTTCCAATGTTTGCAATTTCACAAAACCCACACCAACCAAACCTTCTTTATTAACATTTAACGAAGTCACCACTCTTTTTCATGAATTTGGACATGGCTTACACGGTATGCTTGCAAACACAACATATGGCAGTTTGTCTGGCACCAGCGTTTCATGGGATTTTGTGGAATTACCAAGTCAAATTTTTGAAAATTGGTGCTACGAAGAAGAAGCTCTTAAATTGTTTGCCAAACATTATGAAACAGGAGAAATTATCCCCATAGAATTGATTGAAAAGATTAAAAAAGCTGCCAGCTTTTTAGAAGGGATGCAGACCCTACGCCAACTAAGTTTTGGATTATTAGACATGTCATGGCACTCGCAAAGCGAACTTAACCCCGAAGAACTTGATGTAAAAGAATTTGAACAGATGGCTTTTTCGGAAACACAATTATACCCTGATGTAAAAGAGAATTGCATGAGCACTTCCTTTTCACATATTTTTCAGGGAGGATATTCAGCTGGGTACTATTCTTACAAATGGGCGGAAGTATTGGATGCTGATGCTTTTGAATATTTCAAAGAAAAGGGTATTTTCAACAAAGAAGCTGGAGAAAAATTTAAAAATACTGTTTTATCAAAAGGAGGCACTGTAAAACCAATGGATTTGTATGTTGCCTTCAGAGGTAAAAAACCGAATTCGGATGCTTTGCTAAAAAGGGCGGGACTTTTATAGTTTTGCCTCCTTCGCGGAAATGATTTCGGCGACTAAAAGCTTATAGTTGCTATTTATTTTTTAAACAAAGAATTTAAAATTTAGTACGCTAAACTTACAACTATTTACAAACAATCAATCCCAACTCAATTGCGACCTTTCACTCCAATAGGTCGCTGGGTTGATTTTATTGTTTTTTAATTCTTGTATTTCACTGTTCGTCAACTGGAAACTTGTTGCTCTTAAGTTCTCTTCCAATTGTTTGACATCAGAAGCTCCACTTAGCACGACATCGGCCTTGATTGCATCCATACAAAAACGCAAAGCGATTGCATCTATTCCTACTTCATATTTTGAAGCCAATTTTTGCAGCGTTTGGCTCGTTTTCGATGGTAAAAAAACGCGTCCATTGGCAAGTCCTTCCTTGATAATTATATCTTTCCCCGCTGCTTTTACTTCTTTCAAAACAGATTCAACTGCTTGCTCAAGCACATTGTAAGTAACCTGATAAGTATCGAACAATGACACGCCATTTATCTGTATACTGAGGGCTGTTTGGATTAGCTCTTTTTGGTTTTTCCCACTAACCGTAAGCCCTATTCTAAGCTTGTTATCTTTTTTTATTTGAAACAGTCTCTGAAGAACTGCCACATTTTCCAAAACGCCGCTTTCAAATGTAGCCGAATGAATTTGATAAATCTTAAGATTTGGAAGTAATAATTTTGATTGTTTCCATTGCATTTCGAGTTTTGATAAAGAATGTTCTTTGATTTCATGCGCTCCTTTAAAACCCAATTCCCAATTAGCGACATAGGTATACCCCCATTTGGTAGACAAATGAATATCATTGTGTTTTCTCTCATTTTGCCAGTCTAACAAAAATTCTTCCCCTTTCCCGTAAGATGGTGCCGTATCAAAAAAGCGAACTCCTTTTTCATAGGCCGCATCCAATACTTGAAAAGCATTTTCCCGAAAGGCTACTTCCGATTTATCAATCGACGAGTCCTGACGGATATTGATATATTCTGGTCGCCCCAAAGTTGCCAGACCCAAACCTATTACTCCCATAAAATTTCAAAATTCTTTTATTTTTTCTGTTTCTTCAAATAGCAAAACAAGACATAACCCAAAATAGCAACTAAGAGGTATGGGAAAACCATTAGATAAACAATTCCATCATTGACACCTTCCGCCATCCCTTGATCTCCGCTTTCTACCACTGCCTTACACATAGCACATTGGGCTTTTATAAGCAGAGGGAAAATTAAGAAAGTGACTAGTATTGTTTTTTTCATGTCTCAGATTAAGCTCCGTAATATGGTGAAATCATACAGTATACTACCACACCAGTAACAGCTACATATAACCATAAAGGGAATGTGTATTTGGCTATTCTTTTATTCAACTCACGTTGATTGGTTATTCCTCTTACATAGGTTATCAATACAAAAGGGAATACTGCTATGACAAACACTATGCGTATCAATACAAAGAAATTACCCATACCTTGCAACACCTTCCCCTCCTATTTCAAGTAGAATTCTGATGTCATATGAGACAGACATCATATTACCAAAAAAAGCACGAACAGCCAATCGCCGATTTCATTAATTTTTTCATGCAGTCTTGATATTTCTGTTTTTTAAGAACACCCTTACTGCTACCGACTAGTAATACGGCAGTCAATGCATTCAAACTTGCGTAATCGTGGTAAAAAAACAGGTAATTCCAATCTCTTTTAACCCTATAAAAAGCCTGCTACTACCAGGGAATAACTATTGACAATGCCACTATTACTTTGTTGTAGTTTGTCGTCCTCAATATTTTTTTTATCTAAACTTAGGTGGGTTCTAAAATTGATTTTTTCTGTTTCCTCAAAAAATACTAACCCCTTTTTTATCTTCTTGAGAAAATCAACATTTCAAAAGTAGTTACAATTTGTTGGTTTTAAATACCACAAATTTCAATTCCATCCATCCATCCATCCATCCATCACCTATTTATCAGTTAAAGTTATTTTTAATCTTTTGATTTGTTCATACCTAAATACTTGTTAGATTTAATTGATTATCCTATTAGTCCTTATGCTCTTGCTATCCTACTGATTTTAAAAACTACGCCCTTCATGCTTTGTTCCATAAACCAATACGTGTTCTACTCTTGCTCTAATTTTTGTGTGTTGTTTGTTGTTGCTCTCTTTTGTTGATCGGTTTACGGGCTATTACATAGCCGTTTTCATGTACTTGTTTTTCATTTCATATTTGGATGGTTTTATCTTGCTCTTTCGCCTGTGTAAGCACTGTTCTGCATGAAGGTCTTGTCTTTATCTTTCAGTACGTAAGTTTCTAAAGCTGTGAGTTCGGTACTGATGCAGCTGTTATGGTATCCGTGTTAATGAATTTAACTTTTAGTATCTCTTTGCGTGATTTTTATATCCGTAGAAGGTCTCTCCGTTTTTCTTTGTCCATACTGGCTCAAATTCTTTATCCTTTCTTGTTGGGCTTGTCGTTCCATAACTCATCGCCTTGTCCATTTTTAATTTCTTGTTTTTCTTCTCTTGTATGCGTTGGCGTGAGCTAATGTAAACTGGAACTGGCATCAATCAATTGTCCTTCATTAAAAATCAATTCTTGTGCTTCTAAAAATGACACAAACTGATCAAAATAATTCTTCTACTAACCCTTTTTTGTTTACAAACCTCTCTAAAACTCCATACTGTTTTTTCATCAGGACTTTTATCGCCAGTTTCTAATCCTAAAAATCGCTTTAAAACTGGTTCTATCCAGTATTTGATACTCTACTTGACTATCGCCTAGACGCATAATAACGTTTGAACTATCCATATTTTGATAGCATTAACACACATCATAGGGCTTAGCTCCTGCATCTCTTCTTTTTCTTGGTGTTTAGCAACTTGCTTTCCAATGAATCTCTCTAACAACTCAAATCCATTGACTTCGGATTGCATCTAGTGGATTGCCCATCGATGATAAACGTTCTTTTGTGAATCGTGCCTCGTAAATAATCCTTTTTTTCCTCGTGGTTTATACATTTATTCTGTTTTTTTACAGGATTAATATACGTAATTAACTGTTAATACATGTAATTTTTTAGAATCCCTATAGTACTATTCTAATTTTGTGTCCAAACTACAAGTTCTCGCTCTTTTGACTTCTACCTCTAAGTCAAGTTATTCTTCTCCAAGGATTGCAATATCTTCTTTAGTTGCATCATTTTGGAATCCAATCCATCATAAAATTTAATGGGGTTACATTGCCCCCCATCAATTGTTCCTAGAACGAATAACCCATTTTTTATCTATCAAATCAAAGCAAACAATCCTGAATGTTCAAAACCTTCAGCTACTGGCATCATTTTTACCTGCATACAAGCAAATCCTTCGTTTCGAAAATTGATAAAATTCAGCACTTCACCTGTTAAAAAATTCCAATTTCTCAATTTGTCCTTTTCAGCGGCATAGGACTTTTAAACACCTCGGGATTATCTTTTGAGGATTGATAACATTAATGGAGCAATACCAATTAGGGTTTCCGTAGAACTTATTTTGCACAAAACGGTATTTTTGGGTCATTACTGGCATATTGTGGGGACAATTTATAAAGAAAAACCTCACAACATACAACTTTTCCTTCAAATCCTTATTTTTGACCACTTTATCCATTTTGCTTTACAAAAGAGCAATCGGGTACTTTTTCAACTTCACCAAGGCCTGCTACAATCAGTTCTTGTTTGCCATTCATCTTCACCATCCCAGATTCCAAAAACCAGGATTACAAAATGAAATCCTCATATGAAATATTTTTTTAAGCTGCCATTTTTTTTTATTCAATTGAGGTTCGTTAACTGTCAATTTTTAGATTATAAAACACGACTTTTTAATTCTTCTCCCTATTTATTTTTAGTTAGACTCGAGACAGAGGTCATATCATAACCAAACACAAGTCCATGATGGGATCTTCCATCGTCGGTTTCTTCCTCTTAGTTTCGTTCTTCATCTATAAAAAATTAACTTTTGAAGGGATTTGTTTTCTTTCCATTCAAACGGCACTCAAGACTCTTAAACAATTTATAAGCTTCTTTTGTTCGAACTGACATAAAATGCCACTTTTTCAAAATCGTACTCCAAAAGTGCAACATCCGATTGCCACTTTTCAACAGTTGCTGCTCCTTCCTCAACCAACACAACACCCTGACATTTTTTATACTTTTTCTGTCATATAACTACTGTATAGATTCAGGAGCTCTTGCACACTTCCTACTGAAGTATCTTCTCCTAAAAAAACAAGTACCGAAACCTTATTTGACAAAGCTGTCTGCGTTGTTCGAGGTAATTCTTTTACCACTTCTGTAAGAATTGGTAATTTTTCAAAATTCACTTTCCCAGAAGCTAAAAACAAAAAGAAAAGCAAAGGAATGATAAACGTTGCAAACAGTACAACATATTTTTTTGTCTGATTTTTAGCTGCATTCATAAGGAAAATAATTATTCGTTAAAAACTTTTTGGTACAAAAAAAGGTGGATAAACCACCTTTTTCATTCAAAATTTTATTTTTAGTATTTCCAATTGATGTAAGGAGCCAATGTATCATGTATATAACCTCCTTCAATAATCAGAAGAGTTGCCAAATACGGAACCAAAATAATCAATGGCAATACAATTGAATATTTCAAATTCTTTTTCTCATCTCCTAAGTGCATAAAATAATACACAATATAGTAGGCTTTAACAATTGTCAGAATGATAAACAAACTATTTAGAATAGAA
Organism: Ophioderma brevispina; assembly: GCA_023653785.1. NCBI lineage: Eukaryota > Metazoa > Echinodermata > Ophiuroidea > Amphilepidida > Ophiodermatidae > Ophioderma > Ophioderma brevispina. The sequence goes on along the minus strand of JAMKCH010037640.1, from coordinate 25,153 downwards.
GTTCCTAAAAACTGTGTTTTAAATAAAAATTCTGGCTTGATAATTCCTAAGGCTACCTCTACAATTGTAATTACCGATAGTATTCCAAATACTTTCCAAATCAATGCTTTATGTGATGCTTCGTGTCCCATTCTATTATTTTTATATACGGTAGATACCGCGATGTTTTTTATTAATTATTATACCAAGTAGAAGAATGTAAATACAAACACCCATACCAAATCGACAAAGTGCCAGTACAATCCAACTTTTTCGACCATTTCGTAATGCCCTCTTCTTTCGTAAGTACCAATGATTACGTTAAAGAAAATAATGATATTCAACACAATTCCAGAAAATACGTGGAATCCGTGAAATCCTGTTATAAAGAAAAAGAAATCAGCAAATTGAGCACTTCCGTATTCGTTCACTTCTAGGTTTGCTCCTTCTACTACACGAGCAGATTGAGACAAAAATTTCAATCCTTCTTCTCTAGAAACAACTATTTTTTCTTTGGTTTCAGGATTTATTTTTTCGATTCGTAAATCAATTTCTTCATTTGCTTTAAAGGCTGCAACGACTTCTTCCACAGTAAAAGAAGCTTTTGTTTCTCCTTTTTCAAACCACAAACCATTGTTTCTCGTGTGCTGTACTTCTTCATTGTGCGCGACTACAAAATCACCCAAAGCAATTTGATGTCCATCTTTTACAAATTGAACAATTTTACCATCTTTAAGTTGCACTGCTCCGTAAGATCCTTGAATAAAGTTTTTCCACTCCCAGGCTTGAGACCCCACAAAAATAACCCCTCCAATAATGGTTAGAAACATGTAAAAAGTCACCTTTTTCTTATTCATATTATGACCCGCATCTACTGCCAACACCATAGTTACAGAAGAGAAAATCAAAATAAATGTCATCAAAGCAACATAGTACATAGGCGCATGCGTTCCGTGCATAAATGGAAAGTGAGTAAATACCTCATCCGCAATTGGCCAAATGTCAATAAATTTAAAACGAGTTAATCCGTAAGCGGCAAGAAAACCTGAAAAGGTCAATGCATCGGAAACGATGAAAAACCACATCATCATTTTTCCATAACTAGCTCCCATTGGCTTCACAGAACCTCCGTCCCATGTTTTTTCTTCAGATTGATCAGCACTATTTGCTCCCATAAAATTCTTTTTGTAATTATATTATCTAATTCGTTGGCAAAAATAACAATTTTAAATCAAGTATAAAAATAGAAAAAGCAAAATAAGCCTATCCATAATAAATCTACAAAATGCCAGAAAATTGCCCCCAACTCTAGGCCCAGCATATTTTGTGAAGTATACTTTGCTCTAAAATGATTGTAAACTACTACTAGTAAAGAAATTATCCCTGCTAAAATGTGCAATATATGTGCAAAAACAATCACCATTAACATAGATGATGAAACCTCGCTTTGCGGCCCTGTAAAAAACAAACCCATCGCTTTTAGCTCTTCAAATCCTTGAAATTGCTTTGATACAAATCCGACACCTAAAGCCAGCGTTGCCAACAAAAGCAATGTCGTCGCTTTTCTGTTTCCCTTTTGCAGTGTTTTTTTAGCTAAATAGAAAGTGACACTACTCAAAACAATCAATACTGAGCTATACACAAAGGCTTGAGGCAATTCAAAGCTGACCCAGTCTTCACGACTGCTACTAATGACATAAGCACTGGTCAAACCTGCGAACATCATGGTCATACTTACCATAGATATCCACATCATCGGCTTTGCTGTTTTTCTTTTCCCTTCTTTTAACTCAACTTCTAAAGACGCTTTCATTTGTATGAAATGTTTGATTCGTTAACTGTAATTTAATGAAGAAATTTATCTATTACATAGACAATTTGAATCACTGTAATATATAATACACTTGCCAGCATTAATTTTCTCGCTACAACATTGCTAAAATCTTTTAACATTTTTACGGCAAAATACAACATGTATCCTCCTAGTATCAAAATGACAACTGCTGTTAGCGGATAAATATAAAATTCTCCTGTTAATCTCAATACAGGAACAATGGACACCAAAATCATAATAGTAGTGTACAATATAATTTGTTTTACTGTATTGACATCTTTTTTTCCCATGGGCAACATTATAAAACCTGCCTTTTTATATTCTTCATCTTGCAACCACCCAATTGCCCAAAAATGAGGAAATTGCCAAAAAAACTGAATCAAAAACAAAAATCCTGCTTCGATTCCAAACTGACCTGTAGCAGCAACCCATCCTAACATAAACGGAATAGCACCTGGGAAGGCTCCTACAAAAACTGACAAAGGGGTTACTGACTTCAAAGGGGTATATACCGATGTGTATAAAAATATTGAAATGGCACCAAACAAAGCACTCTTGGGATTGATAGCATATAAAATTGCAATCCCCAAAACAGTAAACACAACCGCTATTGCCATGGCTGTATTCACAGACATTCTACCTGTCGGCAAAGGACGATTCATCGTACGCTTCATCAATGCATCTGTATCTTTCTCTATAATTTGATTGAATGCATTGGAAGCTCCGACCATAAAGAAACCTCCGATGGCAAGCAAACTTAAGGTCACCAAAGAAAAAGAATTGGTTGCTAGCAAATATCCAGCTACCGAAGAAAACACAACACTCATAGACAGCCCAACCTTTGTCAGCTGCTTAAAATCACCTATCAAAGTAGACACTGCTACCTCTTTTTCAATCTTTTCTATGGTGGAACTCATGCTAAAAAATTTTTGCAAAGATATTTCTTTATTAGAGATTCACCAACCAAAATTTGCAATTAGATTTCAAACTCCAATTATTCATAGTTTGCCTGTTTTAAGAAGGTTGAAAAAAAGCTACTCTTGTATTCAATCACTGTTCTATTAAAAAGAAATAAAAAAACAATGAAAATAGTTTTATACATTTAAATAACCTGTATATTTGCACTCGCATTTGAGAAATCAAATACACCACGCTCGAGTGGTGGAATTGGTAGACACGCTGGACTTAAAATCCAGTGGACTGTAAGGTCCGTATGGGTTCAAGTCCCATCTCGAGTACAAAGCCCTCCAATCAAATTGATTGGAGGGCTTTTTTTCTTCTAACAAACCTCTTTTCTGCACTGATTTTTTTTAAATACAAATGCTTGGCTATCTACTGCCCTTCTATGGCTCCTTTTGTTTGAATTTATTTCAAAACCTCCTCTATTCTCTGTAAAGTTTCACTATCAAAATTTTTATTTTCCAAAGCATTGATAGAATCCAGTAGTTGTGAACTTCTACTAGCTCCCAATAAAACAGAGGTTACTCGTTTGTCTTTCAACAACCAAGCAATTGCCATTTGCGCTAAGGTTTGCCCTCTCTCAATTGCAATTTCATTAAGCGCACGAACTTTTTCAAGTGTTTCGTTAATTTGATTTTTTTTCAAATACCTACCATCTTTCACGGCTCTGGAATCTTCTGGAAACCCATTCAAATATTTATTTGTTAGCACGCCTTGGCGTAAAGGAGAAAACACAATCGATCCGACTCCATTTTCTTCTAGCGCATCTAATAATCCATCTTCTACCCATCTGTCTAACATATTATATCGAGGTTGATGTATGAGACAAGGGGTTCCTAATTCTTTTAAAATTTGAAAAGCTTTTGCCGCTTCTGGCGCTTGGTAATTTGAAATCCCTACATACAATGCTTTTCCTTGACGAACAATCAAATCGAGTGCTCCCATGGTTTCTTCCAAAGGTGTATCAGGATCGGGTCTATGGTGATAAAAAATATCTACGTAATCCAAGCCCATACGTTTTAGGCTTTGATCCAAACTAGAAACCAAATATTTTTTTGAGCCAAAATCTCCATATGGTCCTGGCCACATATCATAACCAGCTTTGGTAGAAATTATCAATTCGTCTCTATAAGCAGAAAAATCTTTTTTAAGAATCCGTCCAAAATTTGTTTCGGCACCTCCATAAGGTGGTCCATAATTATTGGCTAGATCGAAATGGGTTATTCCGTTATCAAAAGCTGTTTGTAAGATATCTCTGGCATTTTCAAAGTCATCTGTAAAACTAAAGTTATGCCATAGACCCAAGGATAAAGAAGGCAACAACAAGCCACTGTTACCACATCTTCTATATTCCATGTTTTGATAACGGGATTCACTAGCTTTGTACATTGGTTTCATTTGAATTCTTTTTATTTGTTTTACTTTGTAAACATACCATTTATTCAGTTGAGTTCCGACAAAGCACAGTGAATTTAAAAAATTTGTAATACTTCTCTCTGATAGTAGACGAACTGCAAATATCCTTTTATGCAATAAAACTAGCGCTCCTTATTTTTCTCAATTTTTTGCCCTTCACTTGTTTGCTAGCAATGGAATTATTTCAGAGCTGATTTCTACTTTCGACTTATATCAATACCGCATTGGTGCCAGTTTGACATCGGCAGTACAGTTGGTTTTATTATTGGAACGTTGGTTTTGTTTTACCGCCATATGCGATCGTTTTTCGCCTTCCAAATGTTTTTTTTTTTTGTGCTGTTTTGGTGCTTTTTTTTTAATCCTTGATTTTACTAAAAAGCAACCAATATACTAGCTTGCTTTTTTGGCGATTTATGACGGGGTTTCTTTAGCAGGGATCTATCCAATCGGTATGAAAATCGCCGCCGATTATTTTGAAAAGGGCTTGGGAAAGTCCTTATTTATTTAGTGGGCGCACTGGTTTTAGGGAACGGCATTTCCACACCTTATAAAAAGCACTCTCAAACACTGCATTGGGAAATAGTTGTTGTTACTAACCAAGTGCTTTAGGCATTTACTTGGAGGAGTTTTTTTGGTTTTGTTTTTATCCCAGATGGTCCTTTAGAAAAGGCAAACCAAACGCCGTGTTTCAAGATGTTTTTTTTGCCATTTCAAACCGCCTCATTTTTGTTTTAAAAAGCTGCTTTCGGATATTTTGGAAACATAGTGGGAGTTATATACTGTTTGGGACTTTTGTCCCGTTCAGATTCCTGCGTATAATCAAAAACATGAACGCATCTTTCTGTTTGCAAGTCTTCTCTCGTTCTTACTTTTACAAATTTGGTTAGGAGTTTTCTTGTATCGGGTGACACCTAGCAAGAAAATTAGGAATAAAAAAAAGGGTCAACGACAATTATGGGGATTAACTATTTTAGATTCATAAAAGATAATGATGCATTTAAATTATTAGGCGCTAATACTACCCCAAGATTTATTAGTTTATTTTGATATGTAATCCTTTGAATATTTAGGAGAATATATTCGGTTTAAAAAAGACACATTTCCTATCTATTTAAAGAAAGAATATACACCCCAATTACTCAACGATGATTATTAGTCTAAAGTTTTATTAGCAGTAACACGATTCAAGACTTTCCAATACGAGGTAAAGCGTTATATACATATAAAAACAAGACGTTGGCGAGATAAGAGAAGACAAAAGGATTTTAGAGGTGAAACAAATGATATTCTTCATTTCAGAGGGCTTTCAATTAACATAGATCTTTTGATTTTTAAAGCTTACAGGTAGAGACCCCTGAGAAGATACGCTAAGTAATATAGCCGTTATTATGGTATTTATCCACGGACTTTACACGCCATTCAATTATAAGAAACAAGTAAGCGGATTTGACAAATGGAGGAAACAAAAGTCACATGCGAGATTATCTAATTTATCAAGAAAATATAGGGAGAGATTTAGCCTTGATGAAGGTCACCTTATCTAAAGGCGAACTAATACACTATTTAACCAATAAGAATGGAGAATTAAACAGGGACCTTAGTTGCTTTGTTAAAAGGAATTAAAAGGAGTAATTCTATGATCGATTGTGCCATTGAAACAATCCCCTTAGAACAACGCAAACAAGTTCAAGACGTAACCTTTAGATATGGCAAACAATATGAATTTAACAGCTCAGGATTTGTTTTCCACAATGCTAGTAAAATTGTTACGATATAGCTTTCATGTAGTTAAAGTAAAACTTGTTAACACACGCATTACAGCATGTTAGAGTACAACATTGTTGGAAAGCATAATAAGATGAGGAAACAAAGATATTTGTAAGCAGCTAAACAAAGAAGGCAAAGAAATACAGACATGTGCTATCCAATGGAGATACAAAAAAAGCAGCTTTGGCAGAAGCAGATACTATATAGCTAAAAAAAAACCAAATGATTGGACTCAGAACCAAAGACAAAGAGCAGAATTATTATCAATCCTTTATCCAAACATCGAAAAAGCCTATAAACAACTTAGATTAGAAGATTGAGGAAGAAACTATAAATCAACGGCCAAAAACGATTTGAACATTGGTTTGAGGATACAGAGTATTACGTAATTAGGGTCTTTTAGTTGAGTTTTTCCTTCTTCCTGCTTTTCTCCATGTTTCCCATATGACAGTCCTGACATTTCCTTTGTTTTCTTCTTGTGTGGTTAGACCGTTACCTAATCATGTAGCTACCCTTATTGGGGGTATATTATCTCTATGGTCCCCCCCACATTTCATTCCTCTAAACCACTTCTCCTTCACCATCCCCCGACCTCTGCCAGATAAATGTATAAACACGAGGAAAAAAAAAGATTAGTTATTTGACGAGGAGTTCACAAAAGAACGTTTATCATCTATGGGCAATCCAATAGATGCAATCCACGAAAGTGATTTGATTTAGTTGTTTAGAGATTCATGGGGAAAGCAAGTTGCTCCAACACAAAGGGAAAAAGAATAATGCAGGAGCTAAGCCCTATGATCTTGATGGAATGCTATTCAAAATATTGATACTTCAACGTTATTATGGTTAGGAGATAGTCAAGTAGAGTATCAAATTACTGGATAGCACCAGTTTAAAGCATTTTTAGGATTAGAAACTGGCGGATAAAGTTTCCTGATTGGAAAAAAACAGTATGGAGTTTAGAGAGAGGTAACAAAAAAGGGTTAGTAGAAGAATTTAGTTTGATCAGTTTGTGTCATTTTTAGAGCACAAAAATTGATTTTTAATTGAAAGGACAATTGATGATGCCAAGTTTTTACATTCGCTCCCCGCCAAACGCAATACAAGAGAAGGAAAAACAAGAAAATAAAAAATGGACAAGGCGATGAGTTATGGAACGACAAGCCCAACAAGAAAAGGCATTAAAGATATTGATGCCAGATGGACAAAGAACACGGAGGACCTTCTACGGATATAAAAATCACGCAAAAGTAGATACTAAAAGTCAATTCATTAACACGTATACCATAACAGACCCTGCATCAGTAACGACTCAACAAGCTTTAGACGACTTACTTATGAAAAGATAAGACCAAGACCTGCATGCAGACAGTGCTTACACAGGAAGGAAGAGCAAGGGATAAAACCCATAGACCAAATATGAAAATTGAAAAACAAAGTACATGAAAAAGGCTATCGAAGAGACATTTAACCGATCAACAAAAAGCGCGCAACACCAAAAAATCAAAAAATTAGGCAAAGAGTAGAACAAGTATTTGTTTTATGGAACAAAGCATGAAGGCTTATTTTTTTAAAATCAGGTAGGCATACGCAAGTCAGGAATAATAGGAATAATCATTTAACCTACAATTAGTTGTGTTATGAACAAAATCAAAAGATTAAAAAGATACGTTACTGATAAATAGGTAGATGGATGGATGGATGGACTGGTGGATGGATTTGAAAATTTTGTGGTAACCAACAAAATTTTAACTACTTTGAAATGTGAATTTTTCTCAGACGAAAAAAGGGTTCTATTTTTTGGGAAAACAGGAAAAAATCAATTTTTAGAACCCAACTTTAAAAAAATTCATACTGCAATGAACAGTATTATTAAACATTGCATTTAATAGATCTTGAAATTCTTTGATAATAGAAACCACCAATGCCAAATGCAGCGTTCATTTCAACCTAAAATAAACTGGTTAGAGCCATCAACGAGGGGGTAAGAGATACTCAATTTTTCCTCTTTAGATTAGAAAAATTATTCGCTTAATCCCCACCATAAAATTTACTTGAGCCAAAAAAAAAACCGCCCGAGCTTTTTTGAGTGAGTGATCTGCTTATTGTGTTTGTGCTTCCCTGTTTTTTCAAAGTTCCCCTCCTATTTTAGTGGGTTTCTAAATTTTTGGGGTGGTGTCTCTTGGGTATTGCGCTTCTCCCTGGGTTTCGACACTCGTAGCAAATCATTCTTCCCCAACAAAACAAAGGAACCGCCTTGACTATAGTAAACGTATTGGTTTTCATTACTATTATAGCATTCAGGCAATACTTTTTTAACGACTCTTTTTTCCATTTCGCTAGTAATCCTCTTTTGAGCTCTTGGCCCTTTAGTAGGGCTTATTGGGTTGTGCTTTTGTATAAAAAAAGAGAATTTAAGCGCTTATGATTATCATTTGTTTATTAAGAATTTTATATGTTTTTAATTTTGGTATTTTTAGACAACTCTTTTAAACTTTCTTTGTAAACTAATTAAGCTCCAGTACTTCGGGATGTGAAGGCCAATGATTTGTGTGTCCAATATTACGGTACCATTTTTAGCTCCATCCAAAGCCACCGTTGCAACGGGAAACTCCTCCTGGCATTTGCAAGATAGAAAGAACAGAATCCAGTCCATCTATAGAATTTCTAGATTTCACGGAACTCCAAAGAAACTGGCAAAGGCTTATCGAGCAACCCATACCAGGCAAATGGCTGCCACCAAGCACCAGCAATCAACAGAAAAATCCTCTTTTATGAGCATTTGTAGAAAAATCAACCAATTTTTCTGGCGTTCTATGTGTGCCGACACAATATCTACTTCAATTGAAATATTAAAACTCATTCATTATATCAATGCATTTGCATGATTGGAAGATCTGAATCACTTGTCCAATTATTAATTCTACTTTCATCTGTTAGTCTTTAGGTTTAGTTTTGTCTTAGTCTTTCGTCTTTTAGTGCAAAAACTATAAAATCTGTATTGAGCAATGCACTTTTCTCGTATATTCTTAACTTTTTCGGCTACTTTCCTGGCGCCGACTTCTAACCAATTTTCACTATCACAATGGCTACATGTCCCTTTTCACGGAATGGCACCCGGGTTGCTTCTTACCCATAAATATGGGGCCCTGTCACACCCACATTGCCAAAATTTCCATATTTCTTATAACTACAATTCTCCTGAAACCCTCAGAACCACTAAATCATCCATCATAACTTCTGCCCATTTGCTTCAGTTTCTAGTGTGAAATTAACCTATTTTGCAAATTGTTGTTAATGATTGTAACCCGAAGCTTCTAGTATATAATGGCCCGCCGTTTATGCGTTCTTGGACGCCAATTTCATTGACTATAATTTCATCGGTTTCCGTTTTAAAAACCATCTCACGGCCAACAACAACACCAAACATGTTCAAAGGACTCTCTGCTACTTTTAAGCAACCTGCATTTGCTTTTTCATGAACTTCTCTTCTGTGTAATTCTTGCTGGGCCAAATCACCATATTTACCTGATGGCTTCTGGATGGAAATGCCCTGTCGACTGGGAGGGTTTTTATTTCACCGGAAGCATTTCTGGCAACATCACCGACAACTCGTTTTTAAAAACGGAATCAGCTCTTCAATATCGCTCCGTATCTGCCAAGTTCTCGATATCTTTTGACTCTCATATTTTACACGTGGTACCGTCGTACCCAAAATTGAGCAGATGTCCATACAAATGGAAATGAAAACTTCTTTCATTTCCATCGGAATAGAAACTCTTTTATGCCGGTGATGTTGATCCCTTTTCAACATAAAAATCTTTTGCTTTTCCTTTTGTGCTGAATAAATGGCAATTACCTGCGTGAGGATGTACTTTTACACGTCTTCTGCCAACTTATACAATGCCTAAATATTTAATGGTCTATCTCTATAGTTTTTAAAACTCTACTCACTTGTGGGTTTCAAAAATCGTTACACCGTATTAAAATCCACCTCCAAAGCCCCTTGGGTAAATTCATGGCAATGAGCTGCACATGGCGCTTCTGAGGAAGGATCTAAAATACAGGTATATACATCAAATTTTTGTGTTTCTGCTAGCAGCATTTTCCCTAGCTGTCCACCTCCTAAAACACCGAGTTTAAAACCGGAAGAAAAGTATGTATTCATATGTTTTTGCTTTGTCGCAAAAATAAGCATCTATTTTGAATAAGACAGTATTATCTATTTGAAATATATAACGTGTTTCTATTTACAAAAACATTGTATTCTTTCAACCCAAAAACCTCTCCATCTATTTGAACAAAAGGGCTGAAAATATTAAATTTAACTTCCTCTGACTCACCACAGTTCGATATCACAAACGGATCTGTTGATCTGTTATAAGTCATTGGAGTACTGCATTCACTTTGAAATAAATGAGGTGGAGCCAAATCAAAGGCCATGTAATTTTCTCCATCAATACCACTTCCTGAATAAACTAATATTTTTCCATGCCCTCCATCAATAATAACATACTCATTCGGTAGCATCAAGTTTGGATAAAAAGAAAATGGTAATTCTATATTTACATTTATATAGGGCAACTTATTATTTTGCTCTGTCTCATTTACACAACCAGTAATTATCAAAATAAAAGCAAAAAGCACTTCTTAAATAGTTTCATGGGGAAGAATTAATTTCGAATGCAATTTACAAATATTTTGTATATTTGTACCAATCTCATTGGACAGAAGGTATCAATGGGATTTTGTTTTTCTAAAATATCAACGTTATGAGTGAAGTATCTTATTATTCTGAAGAAGGTTTGAAAAAACTAAAGCAGGAATTGGAGCATTTGGAACAAGTAGAACGCCCAAGAGTTTCTCAAGAAATTTCGGATGCCCGTGACAAAGGTGATTTGAGTGAAAATGCAGAATACCATGCTGCAAAAGAAGAGCAATCACTGCTAGAATTGAAAATAGCCAAGCTAAAAAATGTCGTTGCCAACGCACGAATTTTAGACGAGTCACAACTGGATTTGTCTAAAATATTGATTCATTCAGTAGTTAAAATTCGCAATACCACTAATAAAATGGAATTTTCCTACACCTTGGTTGCCGATTCTGAAACAGATATTAAAATGGAAAATTATCCGTTAATTCTCCTATTGGAAAAGGACTCCTAGGAAAGAAAGTTGGCGACATCGCTGAAATTCAAGTCCCTAGTGGAATTATGAAGTTTGAAATTTTAGAAATTTCAAGATAATATCTCATGGATACGCTTTTTACAAAAATTATCAAAGGGGAAATCCCTTCGTATAAGATTGCAGAAAACGAGGCTTATTTTGCTTTTTTAGACATCAACCCAAATGCAAAAGGGCACAGTTTGGTCATCCCTAAAAAGCAAGTGGACAAATTATTCGATTTGGATGAAGAAACTTACAGCGGTCTGTTTTCTTTTGCAAAAAAAGTAGCTGCTGGGATTGAAAAAGTAATTCCTTGCAACCGTGTAGGGCTTAGTGTTATTGGTCTGGAAGTTCCACATGCACATATACACTTGATTCCGTTAAACAGCATGAGTGACGCTAGTTTTTCAAAACCCAAAGTTTCCATGACTTCGGAAGAATTTTCCAAATTGGCAAAAGCCATTTCCGAAAAAATCATTCTTTAATCCCAAATTACTTACTAAATTTTAGGTAATAAAATTTCAAAAACGGTTCCTTTTCCGAGTGTCGATTTTTTTACATAAATCTTCCCTTTGTGATAATCTTCCACAATTCTTTTGGACAGAGAAAGTCCTAATCCCCACCCTCTTTTTCGAGTAGTATACCCTGGCACAAAAACTTTTTTAAACTGCTTTCTAGTCATCCCTTTCCCGGTATCACTCACCAATATTTTTACATTTTTTTCTGTACTTGCAACTTCAATAGTTAACTTCCCCTTCCCTGCCATAGCATCAATGGCATTTTTAATCAAATTTTCAAATACCCAACTAAACAATTGTTCGTTTGCATGAATCAAAATTGTTTTCTTGGGAGCATGGTAACTAAAGGTGGTGTTTTTTGAACTTCTGGCTTTGAAATAAGCAATTGTTTTTTCTATAAGTTCTCCTAAATTTTCCTGAGTCAAATCGGGAATAGAGCCTATCTGGGAAAAGCGTTCTGCAATGATATTCAAGCGTTCTACATCTTTTTCTATTTCTGAAGAAATTTCTGGCACTATTTTCTGCAATTTCATCAATTCTACCCAGCCTAAAAGAGAAGACAACGGCGTCCCTATTTGGTGGGCTGTTTCCTTTGCCATACCTGACCAAAGTTTGTTTTGCTCTGCTACTTTGTTTGACTTAAACACCAAATACACCACCCCCGAAAACAACAATAAAATAAGAATCAGCGTTACTGGGTAATATTTCAAACGCGTCAATAAATTGGAATCTTTGTAATAAATACTGTATTTTTTATTTTCCAAATATGCAATCTCAAGTGGCGCATTTTGATTTTTCATCAAAACCAATTCTTTTTCTAAAAAACCTTTGTTCAAAGACTTTATAGAATCTAAATTTCGATGCATAATGATTTCGTCTTTTTCATTGACTACTATCATTGGAATTTCATGGTTGCTCTCAATAATTTTAACTTCTAAAGATACATCTTCTTCTAAATTAGAATCTGCCAGACGATCGTAAGCTTCTGCCAACAATTCCATTTTCGTTCGTTCGTTTCTCTTGAAATTTTTTGAGAAATCATAGGTACTCCATAAAATAAGACTCACAATACAAAAAAGAATAACAACGATACTATTTTTAGGATTGATAGATTTCATGAATTTCTACTATTTATGAGTTTTGTTGCCTTCTTATTTCAGTATTGCAACTGGGCTAACAAGATACATATTCTTTCAAAGAAAATAGAATGCAAAATTATTTCCTTTCTTTATTAACGGATAAAAGAGAAAAATCGTATACCAAAACAAGCTACCCACAAATGTTGATAAGTTTCTCGAAACCACTCCCAAAAAAACGAAATGAAATAAGAATAATATTTTAAATTTGCCTTAACCTCTTAACAAGGTTTTATAAATTAATCATAACTCAATAAGAAATGCAAGTAACAGGAAAGATTAAATTGATAAATGCTACGCAAACATTTGGAAGTAACGGATTTAGAAAAAGAGAATTGGTAGTTACTACTGACGAACAATATCCGCAAATGATTTTGATAGAATTTATTCAAGATAAATGTGATTTATTAGATAGCTATAGCGTTGGGCAAGATGTGACAGTATCTATTAATTTACGTGGTAGAGAATGGGTAAACCCTCAAGGAGAAACAAAGTATTTTAACTCTATTCAAGGATGGAGAATTGAAGGAAGTCAAGCAGCAAGTACAAATACACCTCCTGCTTTTGAAACCACAAGTGCACCAATTGCAAGCGACAACGAACCAGATGATTTGCCATTTTAATTCGTTTCTACAAATTACAAGCTGTCTATATGGACAGCTTTTTTTTTGAATCTTTTTTTTCAAACCAAAGTGCACCATTGAAATCTAAGGTTTGAATCGCTAGAAAGTATCCTTGCAATTCTTTTTACAAAGAATATCAAAATAACTATATTTGCACAACTCAAAAAACGGACATGCAGTACAAAAGAATATTACTAAAATTAAGCGGAGAATCTTTGATGGGAGCCAATCAATATGGTATTGACCCTGCAAGATTGGCAGAATATGCAGAAGAAATAAAAGCCATTGTTGACAAAGGCATTGAAGTAGCCATCGTAATTGGTGGTGGAAATATTTTTAGAGGTGTCGCTGGTGCTAGTAACGGAATGGACCGTGTGCAAGGCGATTATATGGGAATGCTAGCAACTTGTATCAACGGATTGGCTTTGCAATCTGCCATAGAAACAACTGGCGTAAAAACAAGGTTGTTAACTGCCATCAAAATGGAACAGGTGGCCGAACCTTTCATCAAACGTAGAGCAGTACGTCATTTGGAAAAAGGACGCGTGGTTATTTTTGGAGCGGGAACAGGAAATCCTTATTTTACAACAGATACAGCTGCGGTATTGAGAGCTATAGAAATATCGGCAGATGTTATCTTAAAAGGAACTCGTGTTGACGGTATTTATTCTGCTGATCCTGAAAAAGATAAAAATGCGGTGAAATTTGATGAAATCACCTATAAAAGTGTCCTAGAAAAAGGACTAAAAATCATGGATTTGACAGCTTTTACCCTAAGTGAAGAAAACAATTTACCTATTATAGTTTTTGATATGGATACCAAAGGAAATCTTCAAAAATTATTATCCGGTAGCAAAATTGGAACCGTGGTTTCCGATAAATAATATATTTTTTAAAATCTTATTTTATGAACGAAGAAATTGAATTTATTACAGATAGTTCTAAAGAACAAATGGAACATAGCATCGAACACCTTCATAAAGAATTTAGAAATATTCGAGCCGGAAAGGCAAGTCCGAGTATGCTTGGTGGCGTAATGGTTGACTATTACGGTTCTCAAACCCCTTTGACACAGGTAGCCAATATAAACACACCTGATGCACGCACAATTTCTGTGCAACCTTGGGAAAAACAACTTATTCCAGAAATAGAAAAAGGGATTATGATTGCCAATTTAGGCTTCAACCCTATGAACAATGGTGAAAGCATTATTATCAATGTTCCTGTACTTACGGAAGAAAGACGTAAAGAACTTTCTAAAATTGCCAAAGCCGCTGCAGAACATGCAAAAGTGAGTGTTCGTAATGCAAGAAAAGACGCCAACAACGAAATAAAAAAATTAGAAATTTCTGACGACGAGAAAAAAAACGCGGAAGGTGATATTCAAACGCTTACAGATAGCTTTATCAAAAAAATTGATGATGCATATGCCGTAAAAGATGTTGAAATTATGAAAGTTTAACTTTCCAAAAACATGCAAAGAGGCTGTCTAAAAAGTTTATTTCCTTCTTCCGAAAGGTCGGAAGACAGATTTTGTGCTTTTTAGACAGTCTCTTTTTTAACCCCTAAAACCAAAAAGCTTTACCGCTTTTAACCCACATATAATATGAAATTTTGGAATAAAACTTCTCGGTTTATTTTAAAGAACCAGTTGATTGTACTCGTTTCTATAGCTCTTGCCACAGTACTGCTAGGAAGTCAGATGAAGTACATTAAATTTTCTTATACCGAAGCCAATTTATTACCAGAAGATCATATTGAAAACTTAAAATACGACAAATTCTTAGAAGTCTTCGGAGAAGAAGGAACACTGATTCTTTTAGCTGTTAGCGATAGCACTATCTACAATCCTGACAAATTCAACAACTGGAATCGACTTGCCAAAAAACTGGATAGCTTTTCAGAAATCGACTTTTCTATCTCTATAGGCGATTTGAAAGAATTGAAAAAAGACAAAAAAAACAAACGTTTTGAACTGGTACCAATAAGTGCTAAAAAAATTGTTTCACAAGAAGATGTCAACCAATTAAAAAACCGATTATTTACCCAGTTCCCTTTTTACAACAATCTTCTTTTTAATAAAGAAACTCAAACCATACAAACCGGTCTGTATCTAAAAAGTGAAATTGTAAATACCAAAATCCGAAAAGATTTTATTTTCAAACAACTCAATCCAATTGTTGAAAAATTTGAAAAAGATAACAATATAGATGTTCGCATTTCGGGAATGCCCTATGTGAGAACCATGAATTCTGAAAACATCAAAGCCGAAATGGGGATGTTTGTTGGGTTAGCCTTAGGAATCACAGCTCTCATTTTCTTTTTCTTTTTCAGGTCTTTTCGTGCTACATTTATCACCTTGCTGGTGGTTAGTATTGGTGTTATTTGGGCGTTTGGATTTATCGGATGGTTCCGCTATGAAATCACCATATTAACAGCTTTGATTCCTCCACTAATTATTGTGATTGGGGTTCCCAATGCTATTTTTATTATTAATAAATACCAGCAGGAAGTAAAAAAACACGGAAACAAAACCAAATCCTTGCAACGTGTTATTTCCAAAGTAGGAAATGCTACTTTGATGACCAACATTACAACTTCTGCTGGATTTGCGACTTTTATTTTTACCAATAGCCAACTTTTAAATGAATTTGGGATCATTGCATCCATCAACATCATGGCAATTTTTGTATTGTCCTTGTTGATTATTCCGAGTTTGTACAGTTTTATGCCATTGCCTAAAAAGAAACATTTGAGTCATTTGGACAAAATGTGGATATCAAAAATCGTGACATGGATGGTTTCCATGGTCCGTCATAAAAAAATCACCATTTATACTGTTTCTCTTTTTGTAATTATTTCAAGTATTATTGGTGTTTACAAAATTC
The DNA here is from genome assembly GCA_023653785.1 of Ophioderma brevispina. Lineage (NCBI taxonomy): Eukaryota > Metazoa > Echinodermata > Ophiuroidea > Amphilepidida > Ophiodermatidae > Ophioderma > Ophioderma brevispina. Next base: position 8,867 of record JAMKCH010037640.1, on the reverse strand, counting down.
GCGTATCCGGGAGTTTGATTGAAGACATGCCAAAGGACAAAACCTTTTTTAAAGACATTGTATTCTTTGAAAAAGAATTTGGAGGTATCATGCCTTTGGAAATCATGATTGACACCAAAAAAGAAAATGGGGTCATGAAATTGGCAACCCTCAAAAAAATTGAAAAATTAAACGAAGCCATTGAGTTGATTCCGGATCTTTCACAACCTATTTCTATCAATAACTTGGTAAAATATTCGAAGCAGGCCTTTTACAACGGAAATCCTAAATATTTCCAATTACCAACTTCACAAGAAAAAGCTTTTTTGTTGAGCTATATAAAAAATTCAGGGAGCAGTGCTACTTCCCTCAAAAATATTGTCGATTCAACTGGAAGATATGCCCGTATCACTACCTATATGAAAGATGTGGGTACTGACAAAATGGAACGTATTCAGGAACGTTTTGCAAGCTGTAATTGACAAAGAATTCAAATCAAACTCCTACAAGGTTACTTTGACTGGAAAGGCATTGGTTTTCCTAAGGGGTACGACTTATTTGATAAACAACCTTGTTATTTCCCTTTCATTAGCCATCCTACTTATTTCATTATTTATGGGGTGGATGTTTCGCTCAATGAGAATGATTTTGGTTTCGCTAATCCCCAATTTATTACCATTATTAGTAACTGCTGGTTTAATGGGTTATTTGGGCATTCCCATCAAACCATCAACCATACTGGTATTTAGTATTGCCTTTGGAATTTCGGTAGACGACACCATCCATTTTTTAGCCAAATACCGTCAAGAATTAATTGCCAATAATTGGAAGGTTAGAAAATCTGTTTACAAAGCCCTACGAGAAACAGGTGTGAGCATGTTTTACACCTCTATTGTTTTGTTCTTTGGATTTTTAGTATTCGTAATTTCCAGTTTCGGAGGCACTAAAGCATTGGGTGGTTTGGTTTCTGTTACCTTACTTTTTGCCATGGTTTCCAACCTGCTTTTATTGCCAGCGTTGCTTCTTTCTTTGGAACGAAGAATTGCCAATAAAAAGACTTTTAAAAAACCCAAAATGCAAATCATCCCTAAGACTGGAGATGAAGAGGAATAACTTAAAATGAGTAATATACCAAGGCTGCTAGTAAAAACAAACGAAGTAGCTCTATATAACTAGTTTTCAAGCCTTCAAGCATTCTACCCGTGGCTATTAAAGAAACCAATAAAAACACGCCTATAAGAGCCAATTGTATGGCGTCAAATATGTTTAAATAAAAGGAAAAAGTTACCAAGCCAGTAAAAATAAAAACTACATTGGCAATAATATATATTTTTTTGCCTGTTGTATATTCTTTGTATCGATAACTTCCTTTTTCTATATACAAAGGCATTTCTTTTATCGGTCCAGAGGCAGGTACCCAATCCGGTCCTTTCACCAACAAAAGACACTTCTCTTTCCAACTGGAAAGTTGTTTCATTTTGTAAATCAAGTTTTTATAATAATGAAAAACCGACATTAAAAAATCTCTTGAATTGATGTCTTTTGTAATACCAAAACTCACCGTTTCTTTTTCTTCTTGAAATGTACCAAATAATCGGTCCCAAATAATCAACACTCCTCCGTAGTTTTTATCCAAATACTGCTCATTACTTCCATGATGCACCCTGTGATGCGAAGGGGTCACAAATATTTTTTCAACCCAACCGAGTTTGGGGATTAGCGTAGTGTGCAATAAAAACTGATACAAACCTATCACCAAATGAGTCCCCAATACAATTTTTGGAGAAAAACCAAGTATTGGCATCAACGACCAAAATAAAACCCTCACAATTACCTGAAAAGGAGTCAAATTAAGAGCTACCGTATAGTTGTAATCTTCACTTTGATGATGAATAATATGTGCCCCCCAAAAAAAGTTAATGCGATGCCCCGATTTGTGGTAGAAATACCAAATAAAGTCTGAAATCAATACTGAAAAAACAAAAACACCCCAGGTTTCATCAATGGAAAAAATAGCTGCATTTTCATAGAGGAATTCGTAATAAAAATAGATAAGTGGTACCATAAAAATACCTGCTATCCTATCAAAAACACCCATTAATAAATTGGAAACTGTATTTTGAAAACGGAAAACTATTTTTCCCTTCGACCTTGAATAAAGATATTCAATACCTATTATGAACAATACTGCTGCAGCAACAATCCATAAATATTTATCTTCTTTCATCTCTTTAATTTTATTTTTATTCAAAAATAAAAAAATCTAAAAAAACAGACTCTAAACAGATGTTAAATTATGAATTCACCCCCTTTAATTTTGAATTTAAAACAAGTATATTTGTTAGACAACAAACTTCTTTTTCAATGACAAAAACAACGGTTAAACAACTTCTCTCTTCCTCTGAATTCAATCAAAAAGTCAACTTAAAAGGTTGGGTAAAAACCTTTAGAGCCAACCGATTTATATCTGTAAATGATGGTTCATGTTTGGCAAATATTCAATGTGTACTTGATTTTGAAAACACAGAAGAAAATCTTCTTAAAAAAATTCATACAGGTGCTGCTCTTTCTATTGAAGGATTGCTTGTTGAAAGTCAAGGTAAAGGACAAAAAGTCGAAATTCAAATTCAACAACTTGAAATTTTAGGAGCATCGGATCCCAATGAGTACCCTATACAGCCCAAAAAACATAGCTTGGAATTTCTAAGAGAAAATGCACATCTAAGAATTCGAACCAACACTTTTAGCGCCATTATGCGTGTACGTTCAACCCTGTCTTTTGCGATTCATAAATACTTTCAAGAAAATGGTTTCAACTATGTACACACCCCCATCATTACAGGTTCTGACGCAGAAGGAGCAGGTGAAATGTTTCGGGTTTCTTCGTTAGACACGAATAATTTACCGCTAAAAGAGGATGGTACAGTTGACAATAGTAAAGATTTTTTTGGAAAAGAAACACATTGACCGTTTCTGGGCAACTGGAAGCCGAAACTTATGCCATGGCACTGGGAAAGGTCTATACTTTCGGGCCAACTTTTAGAGCTGAAAATTCAAATACCTCACGACACCTTGCTGAATTTTGGATGATTGAACCTGAAGTCGCTTTCAATGACCTTGCAGACAATATGGATCTTTCTGAAGATTTTATAAAATATACCTTGCAGTTTATTCTTGACAACTGTAATGAAGACCTTCAATTTTTAGAACAACGTTTGATACAGGAAGACAAAAGCAAACCAGCGATGGAACGAAATGAAATGTCCCTTATTGAAAAATTAATTTTGTTGTAGACAACGATTTCAAACGCATCAGTTACACGGAAGCCTTCCAAATTTTACGAAATTCCAAACCCAATAAAAAGAAAAAATTCAAATACCCTCTAAACGAATGGGGGGCGGATTTGCAAAGTGAACACGAACGTTATTTGGTTGAAAAACATTTCAAATGTCCCGTTATTTTATTTGACTACCCTGCCACTATCAAAGCTTTTTATATGCGCCTAAATGAAGATGGTAAAACGGTAAGAGCTATGGATGTTTTGTTCCCTGGAATTGGAGAAATTGTGGGAGGTTCACAACGAGAAGAACGTCTAGATGTTTTAAAAGAAAAAATAAAAGCCTTGGATATTGACGAAAAAGAATTATGGTGGTATTTGGATACCCGAAAATTTGGAACAGCAGTACACAGTGGTTTTGGACTCGGATTTGAAAGGTTGGTGCTTTTTGCAACAGGCATGAGCAATATTCGAGATGTGATTCCATTCCCAAGAACCCCTCAAAACGCTTCTTTTTAATTCTAAAAGTGTACAATTCTTCTACTAAAATTGAACTAAATTCTTCATTAAGACAGGAATGCTAGTTAAAAATGGCACACTCCTTGTATTGCTTCGTTAAAAACTTCTTAATTCCACCATTAAACAAAGAATTTTGATAAAGGAATTATAAGAATTAATATCTTTGCTATACATGCTAAAACAAAATTTTCAACTTAAATTATTACAAAAATTATCTCCACAGCAAATTCAATTGATGAAATTGATTCAATTGCCTACGCAAGCTTTTGAACAAAGAGTAAAACAAGAAATTGAAGAAAATCCAGCATTGGATACTGAGAAAGAAAAAGATTTTGAAGAAAACAACGCTGAAGAATACGATGATTTAGGGAATGATAATATTGAGGCAGATGACATCAATATTGATGAATATCTAAGTGATGATGAAATTCCATCCTACAAATTACAAGCAAATAACTACAGTATTGATGATGAAGAACAACGAATTCCATATGCGGGGGGCATTAGTTTTCATCAATCATTAAAAAATCAGTTAAACACCTATCGTCTTTCCAGTGACGATTTGATCATTGCTGAGTTTTTAGTTGGTAGCATTGACGAAAGCGGATACATTCGACGAGAATTGATGGATATCGTAGATGATTTGGCTTTTACCCAAAATATTTTTACTTCTGAAGAAAAAATAGAGAACATTCTACTATCTATTGTCCAAAAACTAGAGCCAGTTGGCGTAGCTGCTCGAGATTTAAAGGAATGTTTGGCCTTACAACTCAAATCAAAAGAGGCCACCAAAAGTGTATCCTTAGCTATAACGATCTTAGAAAAAAGCTTCGATCAATTCGTAAATAAGCATTACAAAAAACTAATTGACAAACACAATTTATCTGAAGAAGACCTCAAAGATGCTATCCGAGAAATAGAAAAATTAAACCCGAAACCAGGAGGAGATTTTAGCAACAATAGTAAATTGACTCAACAGATAGTTCCAGATTTTACGATTGCCATAAACGAAGGTGAACTAGAACTTACATTAAATTCTAGAAATGCACCTGAATTACATATTTCAAGAGAATACAACAATATGCTCAAAGGCTATCAAGAGTCGAAGCAAAAAAACAAAGCTCAAAAAGATGCCGTTCTGTTTATCAAACAAAAACTAGATGCTGCCAAATGGTTTATCGATGCCATCAAGCAACGACAACAGACGTTGTACCTTACTATGAATGAAATCATGCAGCAACAATATGAGTATTTTATCAGCGGAGATGAAAGAAAATTAAAACCCATGATTTTAAAAGATATTGCTGATAAAATTGAAATGGACATTTCAACTGTTTCAAGAGTTGCCAATAGCAAATACGTATCCACACCATACGGAACCAAATTAATTAAGGAGTTCTTTTCAGAATCGATGAAAAATGACCAAGGGGAAGATATTTCAACCAAAGAAATCAAAAAAATATTGGAAACTGTGGTCGAATCTGAAGACAAACGAAAACCATTAACGGACGACAAACTTGTTGCCGAATTGAAAGAAAAAGGCTACCTCATTGCTCGTAGAACGGTAGCAAAATACAGAGAGCAATTGGACATCCCTGTAGCTAGGTTAAGAAAAAAATTATAATGAATTTTCAAAAATTTATATCCTTAATTTTTCACCCCATCTTACTTCCTTTTATAGGAACCCTTTATTATTTTTCTATCAGCGACAAGGGAATTTCAAAGAAAATAGCTACCAAACTATTGCAATCGTTTTTGCGATCACTTATGTATTGCCGGTGCTGTATTTATATATTTTAAAAAAAACGAATCGAATCGAATCCTTTAACATTCCTGCTTTAAAGCAAAGAAAACGCCCTGTTCTTTTTATGACAGGTATTTTTTTTATTCTTGGTTGCGCATTTCTACAAAGTACACCCTTCATAGAACTAGGGAGCTTATTTGTTGCCAACGCCATGGCTTTAGCTTTTGTATTTTTACTACTCCTATGCCAGTTCAAAACAAGCCTACATATGATAGGAACTGGATCTATGCTAGGTTTTTTCCTTTTTTACGGATACTATCACCATGTTAACATCATTGTAGAACTCATATTCACTAGTGTCATTTCTGGGTTGGTTGGAAAGTCAAGACTTTACTTAAAAGCACATAGCCCTATTGAATTAATTGCTGGGTTTTGTATTGGTATCTATACACAAATAGTAGTCAGTTCTATACTTGTTTTTTAAGACTTATAGCATATAAAAAATCAATCCCAACCGTAGAGGCTTCATTTTAACGGACTCATTAGAAACATCCAATACCTCCTTCTTGTAAATAGGGGTCAGAGAATAATTTGCATAAAAATTCCATGTATTGTACCCCATAGAAAGCGTAATACCGTATTGCAATTTTTCTAGTTCTTTCAAATTGCGTAAAACCACTGTTTTTTGTTCAAAGCTATATTTGGCACGACTTTTTAAAATATAAGAAACCGTAATCCCACTATAAACTCTCCAAAATTTATACTTTTCGTATGTGGAGGTTCTCCAACGAAATTCGAATGGAATTTCTAGACTACTATAACTAAATACATTGCTGTCGTAATTATTCGAAACACCAAAAGATTTCTCATCGTGCAGCAGGTTGTGGTTGTAGCGATTATACGCATAACCAACTCCCAATGCCATTCCTATGTTTCGCCTTTTGTTGAATGGGATATCTTTGATAAACCCAAAAGAAACCCCGTAGGGGAATCCATTTTGCTGAAATTGATTTGGTGTATCAAAAAGAGAGTTGTAGCTAATACTAAAAAATAATTGGTCCTCTAAATACGGTTTTTTAACGCCCACTTCTTCCTGAGAAACTCCTAAAAAGGGGATCCATACAAGCATCAAAAAAAGCCAATAATTTATTTTCATAAAGCGAGATACAAGAGAAAGTTCTTTGAAACAAAAGTACATAAAAAAACACCTGCCAAATGACAGGTGTTTGAAAATTTTCAGAGTAATTCTTACTTTGTATTGTTACTTATGTCTCCACTTCGTGTAGAGTAACTTACTTTCAAAGCATTGATATCTCTCAATTCCATTCTAATATCATGTATCGTACCAACACTGGCTTTGATATCCGACTTGATAGAAGTAGTCATATACGGTACTTCTTCTGGATTGTGTTTTTCTTGTTCTGAATAAATAAAATTCGCAACGTCATTTACACTTGCTATTTTATCATTCAATTGGATTTTATCTCCAGAACCAAATTTTACTTGGTCCTTTGCTTTTCCAACATAAATAGTACTTACCAAACTTTTATGTTCTAATTTTTTAACCTCCGTGGCATTAGGCAGTTGTGGTGCCTTAATTACCAATTCAGTTTCTCTCATGGTCGTTGTTACCATAAAGAAGAACAAAAGCATAAATACAATATCAGGTAAAGCGGCAGTATTTACTGCAGGGATTCCTTTTTTCTTTTTTGCAAATTTAGACATATCGTATTTTATTTAGTTGGTTCCGCATCAGAAATAATCTGTGGATAAGCATCTTTTACTTGCTTGATCACAGCTTTCAAATCTTTATTCTCTTTGTCATTACCTGCTAACAACAACAATTCATCATAACTCATACCTGCATACTTGCCTTTGATATGGTTTTTAGCATAACGGTTTCTCAATTCCGTATATGCAGATAACAACTCGTTTTGTACAGTAATATACATTCCATAAGAAGTTCCACGGTCACTTTGCACAGAGATAATCGCTTTATTTGGATGATCTGAAGATTTTTCAGATTTTGCACCATTACAATAATCACATGCAGTACCAGGGACTCCTTCTACTTCTTTTCCTACACCTCCTCCATTGTCAAGAAAATCAATAGCTATTTGTTTTACATCTGCTATTTGTTTGATTTCATCTTCAATCAACATTTCATCATTTCTGTTCAAGTTGATTTCCAAGATATTTTTCATCTTGATAATTGGTGGTTTGTAATCTTCAGGCGGTTTTTCAGATAATTTACGAGAAATTCCTGAATCCACATCCATAGTAGTTGTTACTAAGAAAAAGATCAGTAACAGGAAAGCGATATCCGCCATCGATCCTGCGTTAATTTCGGAGTTTTCTCTTCTAGCCATAAAAGAATTATTTTACGATTGATTTTACACCACCTAAAACAATAGCAACAATCGCGCCAGCTCCTAACAAAACAGTGTACCAAATACCTGTACTAACCCATTTAGAAGGTGCGCCAGCTTCTCCTCCTTCCAATACTTGTCCAGTAACATCTGTTACAGCAGTATCAGGTGACAAACCATAAGCTACCGCCAATAGTATTCCCAGAGCAACCACACCCATCAATGTTTTTTTCAAGGCTTCTGGCTTTTTTAACAAACTTACGACAGAGAAAATTACAGCAACACTTGCCACTACAATTAACAATCCGATAGCGAAGGACACCAATGGCCCAACAATTCCTAAAGACCCTTGTCCTTCCACGATAGCATCATCCCCAGTACTTACAATCATTATAAAGAAATAAGCAGCTACAATGGCTATCAAGGCAACAAGTCCTTTTAATATTTTTGATAATTTAGTATTCATATGAATTCTTATTTTTTAAATCTAACCAAAAGGTCAATTAACGAGATTGAAGCATCTTCCATATCATTTACAATTCCATCTACTTTAGAAATAATGTAGTTGTAAAACACTTGTAGAATAATTGCTACTACCAAACCAAATACGGTTGTTAACAAGGCTACTTTAATACCTCCTGCTACTACCGTTGGAGAAATATCTCCAGCCGCTTGAATCGAGTCAAAAGCTCCAATCATACCGATTACAGTTCCCATAAACCCAAGCATTGGTGCCAAAGCAATAAATAAAGACAACCAAGAAATGTTTTTCTCTAACAATCCCATTTGAACTCCTCCGTAACCTACTACCGCTTTTTCTGCAGATTCAATTCCTTCTTCAGCTCTATCCAACCCTTGGTAAAAGATAGATGCTACAGGTCCTTTTGTGTTTCTACATACTTCTTTTGCGGCTTCTACACCTCCAGAAGACAGAGCTTCATCAACGCTAGCAACTAATTTTTTTGTATTGGTTGTAGCC
>JAMKCH010037639.1:0-27043 GCA_023653785.1 Ophioderma brevispina | reverse complement strand
AGCATGTAATCCTGAAAGGCATATTTATATGTAATTTTCAAATACATCTCCCTGGAATTTTGTTTGCGTAACTCGAACACAATGTACGGATTTGAATCCAAATATATTCCCCCCCAGGCCCGGAATATTATACATGATATACATTACTGACGAAAAAAATATAGCAGCTGCAAAAAATAAGTTTTGTAGAAAGAATATACAAATATATATGATTTTACAAATTTTTTTTTTTTTTTTTTTTTTTTAAAAGATGAAACATTACCTCTGGTACAACTATAAACTTATAAATACGAACCTTAAAATTCTAACCAACCAAACGTCCAATTGTTTTCATCAGCACTTAGAAACGGTTTGTCAATATCACAGTCCCAATTTTTCCTTCTCAGAACGTTCTGGTAGAATCTAATAGGAATCTTCGATTCACGTCATATTTATAAATTAACTTGCGAGTGACTGCTTTCCATCAAAAACAAACCCCCTTCCAACATTTTTATTCAGTTATTATTTCCAAAAGAAAGAAAATTTTTTTTTTCTTTCTTTTGAAGGAGTTTCATATCTATGTTTTTTGTAAAAATAGGACAAAAAACCAATCATGGTAAAGTTTTTTTTAAAAGACACTTTTCGTTTAATCACTTCAAGGTTTGCTCTAATTCTTACATTAAAAATATCAATTTTAGATTGCTATTAAGGGACAAATCCAGTTTTAAGCTAAAATTTTAATCAAAATATATTGAAATATAAATCTAATAGATAAAATATTTAAAATCAACTGTAGGTTTGTCATTCATTTTAGTCTAAGAAATTTGGAGAATGGTGATTTAACACATTGCCGCGCATGTACATTGTCACAAAAAAATCGGTTACAAATGTCTTCGGTCTCTTTAACAGATTGGAAATATGGTTCTTAAGGAGCTTATCCCGTATTTTTATGCTATAGGGGAACCTGGATGAAGGCTTGATTTAAGAAATAATGAGTCGCAACTTTTTATTTCTCATAGTGCCAATTACATTTGACTCATGTTTTTTTAAAAAAATATCATGCGACAAGATTTATTTTCATTAAACAACAAATCCTTTCGGTTGGGGTGTCCAATGTTTAATTCTCACTTTCGTACACATCTCCCGAGAGGCCACATTAACATACATCACTATAAAATAGTTAATGTTTATGACTTTTGGTACAAATTAAGATGGATGTTTCTCATTTTCCCCAATGTGTAATGTGTAGTAATTATACAGAAATTTCATTTAACACTCTTGAAGAAATGTACACAAATTCATACTCAAATTATTTTACCAAACACGCCCGAAACACAATACCTAATAAGAAGTGGCCCAACAATAATAGATTATCAGGTCATAAAACTAAGAGAGCATTTTCTAATTTTGCTATATAAGCAATTGTGGTCCTACATTTTGGAATTCACTTGACAAACCATAAAACGGAAAAGTACGGAACATTTAAGAAACAATTGAATCGAATTTATGTAAGATTATAACTGTTCCCTATCGGGGCATGTCTGTGTGTTTGTTTGTTCTTTGCGGTCTTTGTTAGTGTTACGTTGTTATATATTTGTCCATGGACTTTTCATGTAGGCAAACGATCGCCTTAGGTTCAATTTGGCCCTTTTGATCATGTGGTTGTTTGCATTGTATTTGTATGATATTGAAATAAAGTTTGAAAATTGAAATTTGAGCCGTTTTGGTCTGTATATAGGAATTTTTATATACAATTCTTAAATACTTACCACGGCTGTTAAGCTATAAGAATTACAAATAATTATGTACTTTTGACACAAAATAATGGTAAAATTTTACCAATTTTGTTAATTGTTTCCCCCCCTCCTGCATGTCACACAACGTCGCGTAATGTATGTAATTTTTTATATTAGCCCTATAATCTTCCTTTTGCGCAGATCATAATATTATATTAAAGAAAGTTTTTACCTCTTTGGTTCTAAACAAATTTTTATATCATAGGGGTACACGGGGCGTACTCAGCTTAGGATGTGTTCCCGGGGTGCCATGGATTTGGTGACACAAACCTCACTGGTCCATAAGTCTGCCGCGTGTGCCTATGTTGAATTGCAAAAACAATTTAAGATTTCCAAGTAGTTTCAATGCAATATATACAGGCCTACACAATCCACGGACCACGGACCGCCGCAGAAATTTTCCCAGCCGCAGAAAAAATTTTTCAGCTTCCGAAAAAAAATCATCAGGACAGACACAATTGGAAAAAATAATGCTCCAACCTAAGGATTATAGTTCAATGACCCTTGTTTTGTGGCACGATGAGTTCCCAGAAATGAATTATGTTTGTGATCAACCTCAGTATCGGAAGCGGCCGGCATGCTGATACAATAGCATTTAGAAAAATATGTCCTCCCACCCCAAAGTGCCAGGTTACTTTGGCGTATGTCGGCCAGTCTGATCCAAATAGTTGTGGTTTAAGAAAAACATCGGGGAAAACAACCAGTCTTCAGTAGAATTATTTATTACAATTTGTTTGCCTTTTCAATGAACAAACATACATCACAAACTTTTAAACCTTTTTCACAAAGCAGATCCGCCCCTCCCCGCTTCCAAATGTTTTAACATTTTGGCAAACTGGCGACTTCTTCAGCACATGAGGGTCTGAATAAAAGGTTGGCCCTTTTTGTTTTTCCTTTCCACAGTAGAACAGCGATGCAGGTATATATATTTTGCCCCTCCTCACGTCATTTCAGTTTCAAACAATGTATAAAAGCAAGAAAGTGACTCATTAAGCGACACTGCCACATATTTTAGCCTATTAATATTACGTCAAATTAAGTTTTCTTTCTGGCCGGTCCAGTCGAGAACCAGTAGCTCATATTATTTTCATCTTTAACCTTGAAGTGAGTTATTCTGAGAAATCATTCAAACTTTTTCCAATCAAAATGATGAATTCAACAATCAATTTGTTTAAAATAGACAACATACTATTGACAATTTAAAAATTTATTGCAAATGTTATCTTAATTCATGTTTATGTGCATAGGTTTTATTTTTTAAAACGTAAAAGATCCAAAAGTTTAAATGTGGACGCCAAAAGTTTACACGTGAACCCTTGGTTGCTATATTAGCTTGATTTTCGACACATGGTCATTTTACGAAGGGTAAAGATTGCCTAAATTATGAGTTTATGCACCTTTTAGTAATAATAAAAGCCAGCCTTAACCCCCAACACACAGAAAATAACCAATATGAAAGGCGATTATTGAGTGTCACAAAATTTTGGCCAAGTGGACAATTTCCTCTACGATTCGGCAATACTTTTTTGCCAAGGTCCGGTGGATATAACTTGAAAAAAATCTCGATTTGCTACAGTATTGGGGACGAAGCCTGTGAAACACGAATGTCCCCTTTTAATAAACAATACATTTATTATTATTTTCATACTGGAGAAACTTTGGGTCTATATATACCATATGCAATACATCATATTGATCAATACAAGTATCCGTCTTTGGGTAACGTCCTGGATTTCGTTTCCATTAAAGACTGGTAGGGGAGATTATGATCGCAGTTTTCGAGAATTTCAGCAAGTGCGCTGCGCACTTTGGATTTTCGAAAAATTGCGCAGAAAAAGAAGCAACGTGCAGAAAACACCCACACCACACACTGTCAAACACGTACGAATCAAAATTTTAGAAACAAAATAGATATTTTTTTTGGATATGATAAACACATAAGAAAATAGTAAAATGTTGCAATTTTCAACACTAACAAGCTACTAAATGGTTTTCTCAATCCTAAATAACAACAGGGGTTTTTTTATTTATTTATTATTCTGGGTGGCTGATGACTACTGCATACTCAACCAATCAAATAATTCATTCATCAAACAACGGACAATGATGCACATTATAGTACAAGTTTTTAATGAACTTTACAAAGGAATCAAGATCACTTAATTAAATAAATTGCACAAGCGCACAAACGTAAAATAAACAGATCAAATCATTGCATTTGTTATTAACAGGCATGTCTGAAATTAAAATAAAAAGCATAGACCTACATACATACATTCAATGCATACCTACATTCGTATAATTACATCCGTAATAATAGCCTAAATAGCTGCATGACAACCACACACGTGCACATACATATACACATACAGACAACACATTCATACCACACAACGCACACCACACACGCACACACACACACACACACACACACACTACATACATACATACATACATACATACAATGTACAGTTGTCGCATTTATCACTTTCATGTACCGACGCAATGCAGTATAACGATCATCTTCATGACATGGGTATTTAAAATTTGTATTGATTTAGAAGTCGTGTTTCTTATTTGTAAAAAAAAGAACGGAGTGCATAAGTTCTAAAATGCTTAGTTAAAGGCGCAATTGGTGTTTCTAACACTTTTATTTTCGTTTGTGGTTCCCTACAAATACAGTCATGGAAAAGCTTAATAGTTTATTAAAATAATTAGTATGATTTTGACTGTGTTGGGTAATTTCTGTCACAGAGTACAGAATACAAATACAAATGTGTGTTTCTAAAGTAGATTGAATATGCACGTACGTTGCACATACTTTTGCCAAAGGTTTAGATGGATATAAAACAAAAAATCTGGATTTGTTACAACAGCTAAATTAGGGAATTAGCTGTGAAACACGCAAATGTCCCTTTAAACAATAAATATATTATCAATTTTTATACTGACGAACTTGTGGGCCTATACCATATACCAATGCGTTCAATCCTGAGCACATACATTGTATCATCTCTTCGGGTAACTCGATATTTCGTTTCCATTAAACTACTGGTAGGGAGACTATGAGCGCAGTTTTCGAGAATATCTTTTCCCTGCAAGTGCGCTGTGCACTTTGGGATTTTCGAAAAAAAGTCGCAGAAAGAACACCTAGCAGAACACACCCACACACACTTATACACACTTGGCAAATGTATATTTTTTTTTTAAATACCACAAATTTAGAAAAAAAAAAGGTTCATATGTTATGGATATGAAACACACTCACTTAATAAGAAATGAGTGTTAATTTCAACACTAACAGCTACTAATGGTTTCTCAAACCTGTTTGAAGTTAATATATGTCCAGAACCTTCGTATAAAAAAGGGGCACAACAAACCTCACAATTGGGGGACCGTGTTGGGCTCACTTCTTATTTCCCCGATTCCAGTTGTTTTTACCTCTCACGTCAAATTCTTTCTAATGATTACAAGGCATTTTGAATCGCAAGATGTGACCAAAATCGGATCGCCGTTTATAGTAACTCAATGTTTAAAAAACCCAAGAATTAAAAGGTGCAGTAAATGGATAATTTTTGACTAAAATGGTTTACCTTCAGTTTAATCGTTTTGGTGTCTTGAGCCATTGTATGAACTGCAGTGTGCCACAGTTTCGATATTACAACTGTGTGTAATATCACTCGTTACGGACAAAATATTACAAATTGCAATTTGGTAGAACGCATCTGATTTGCACTAAATGCCTGGCAACGCATTGGTAAAGTCGAACGTTTTCCGATGATATATAAAATCCTAAAATGTTTGAGGAAGCCAGGGATACGAGCTAGGCTCTGGCTCACGAATGTCCATTTTAACAGTTCTTTTTTACTTCGACTCTAATCCATCCCGTCGAATCAAAACGGAATTCAAAAGAGTGTGGGCACCTGGCTTGAAATTCGACTACCCGTATCCTCCCACCCCCCTCCCCCCCCCCCCCGACCATCTAAATCTTTACTATTATTTGTAACGATTTGCCATGTGGCCTAGATATAATCCCATCCCTCTTCATCTGATCCAGAGACTTCCATTTCACATGAATATTCATGATAGTAAGGGTGTTTTTTTTTAACAATCGCGGTGTACATTTGAAATCGGATATACATTCATTCGATTCAGTATTATGTAACTCTGTAATCTAATATCTTAGTCCGTAGAAATCGTCATTTATTTATTTGCAACATCGTTACCCACGGTTAAGCCACGATTCATCCAAACTGATCTAACACAGGTGCCCTCTCACATATACATACTAATTTAAAAATTTGAAAATACTCTAGGCCTTTTTACATATACACCTGTATACATTCAATAAATGATCATATAAACACAAACCAAAACATTAAACCAATCTTCACAAAATATAAAAATAATATCAAAATTTAGGGAACAAATAAAATGACCACAAACACTATAGTGAGGATTTAAAATATTTGCTCTTGAATGTTTACATGTTGTTTTTAAGGTTTTGTATTTTGAAGCATTTGTCGTTTTCACATCGAGATGGTTCCAATATAAAACACCACTGTACATTGGGTATATCAATCCATCTCGCCTGATCTCTACATTTTTTCGGAACTGCGAACATTGAACGATTGACTGACTATATATCACATCCAGCCAAACCCATCGTCTCCTAGATATTTAAGCTTGCGCAGGATTTTTGAGGAAACATAAACGCGCAGAACCATTATGTGCGTCCCTGTTCCCCGGAATTATTGGCAGTGCGCAGCGCACTTTAGTGTTTTCCCCAAAATCCTGCGCAACGCTAAATATCTAGGAGATTCGATGGGTGTTTAGGCTGGTTATGCGTGATATATAGTCAGTCATCGTTCAAATGTTCGCAGTTCCGAAAAAATGTAGAGATTGGCGAGATGGACTGATATACCCAATGTACAGTGGTGTTTTTTGTGGAACGATCTCGAGCTGAAATACGAAAGGCTTCAATACGAAAACCTTTAACCCCCTTTAAACATTCAAGAGCAAATATTTTAAAATCCTCACTATGTGTTTTGGTCATTTTCTATTTGTTCCCTAAATTTTTGATATTATTTTAATATTTTGTCCGATATGTTTTTAATGTTTTGATGTTTTGCTTGGTTATAACTGATATTTTATTGAATGTATACATGTGGTAATTTACATAGGCCGAGTATATTTTAAATTTTTAAATTAGATGTATATGTGGCAGGGCCCTGTGTTAGATCAGATTGGACTGAATCGGGCTAACCTGGGTCAAAGATGTTCAATAATAAAATGCTATTTTCTCACGACTAAGAATAGATTTTAAGAGTACTAATACTGAATCGAATGAATGGTATATCCGATTCAAATTTACCCGCGATTGTAAAAAAACACATACTATCAAGGAAATTCAATGAAATGGAAGTCTCCTGGATCAGATGAAGAGGGATTTTATATACTATATAGGCCTACATGCAAATCGTTACAAATATATACAGATTTAGATGGTCGGGGGGGGGGGGGTTGGGCGGTAGTCGAATTTCAAAGCAGGTGCCCACCCTCTTTTGAATTCCGTTTTTAAAAGATAGAAAAATATAAAAAAAGTAAAAAAAATAACATGTTAAAGGACATTTCGTAGCAGAGACCCTAGCTCGTCTCCCTGGCTTACCTCAAACCTTTTAGGATTTTAATATATCATCGGACCCGTTCACTTACCCATGCTTTGCCAGGCATTTAGTGCACACAGATGCTTCTACCAAATTGCAATTTGTAATATTCTGTCCGTAAACGTACTGAATTACAACACAGTTTGTAATATCGAAACTGTGGCACACTGCAGTTCATACAATTGCTCAGGACACCAAAACGATAAACTGAAGGTAAACCATTTTCATCACAATATCAATACTGCACTTTTTAATTCTTGGGTTTTTTTAACATTGGTTACTAAACGGCGATCCCGCTTTTGTCCCATTTGCGATCAATGCCTTGTACATCATTAGAATAAATATTTACGTGAGAGGTAAACACCTGAAATCCGGGAAATAAGACGTGAGCCCAAACCGGTCCCCCAATGTGGAGGTTTTTGTGCCCTTTTTTATACGAAGGTTCTGGACCTTATTAAACTTCAAAACAGGTTTGAGAAAAACACAAATAAAGACAATTTTTTGTTTAAAATTACACCATTTCTTTACTTAATTGAGTGTGTTATCATATCCATAACATGAAACTTTTTTTTTTTCTAAATTTGTGTATTTAAAAAAAAAAAAATATAGCATGTTGCAGTGTGTAAAGTGTGTGTGTGTTGTTTTTTCTGCTAGTACTCTTTTTTCTTCGCACTTTTTTTCGAAATCCCAAAGTGCAGCGCACTTGCAGAAATTCTCGAAAACTGCGCTCATAGTCGCCCTACCAGTCGTTTAATGGACACAAAATATTCGACGTACCCGAAGTGATACAAGGTATGTGCTCAGGATAACGCATTGTCAATATGGTAATAGCCCAGTTCTCAGTATAAAAATTGATAATATATTATTGTTTAAAGGGACATGCGTGTTTCACAGCCGCAATTCCCTAATTTAGCTGTAACAAAATCCAATTTTTTTTATATCATCTAAACCTTTGGCAAAAGTATGTGCCTATCGTACTTGTATATTCAATCTACTTTAGAACCACCCATTTTATTTTTTATTCGTACTCTGTGACAGAAATTACAACCAGTCAAATCACTAATTATTTTTAATAACTATTAAGCTTTTCATGACGGTTTGTAGTGAACACAACGAAATAAAGGTGTTAGAAACGCCAATTGCGCATTTACTAAGCCTTTTTAGAACTTCTGCACTCCGTTCTTTTGTTTACAAATAGAACACGACTTCTAAATGCAATACAATTTTCAATACCATGTAGAAGATGATCGTATAACATTGCATTGGCTCGGTACAGTGAAGTGATAATGCGACAACTGTACTGTATGTAATGTATGTATGTATGTATGTATGTGTGTGTGTGTGTGTGTGTGTGTGTGCGGGTGGTGTGGTGCGTGTGTGTGTAATGCATGTGGTGTATGTATGTTATGTATTTATGTGCACGTGTGGTTCGGTAATGATATCTTTAGGCCTATATATACTAAATGTAATATACGAATGTCTGTATGCTGAATTGATGTAGAGGCCTATTGCTTTTTTATTATAATTGTCAGACATGCCCGTGTTAATACAAATGCAATAGATTTTATCTTTTTTATTTTCCGTTTGTGCGCTTGTCGCAATTTATTTAATATAATGTGATCTTGATTCCTTTGTAAAGTTCATAAAAACTTGTACTATCCAGGCATCATTGTCCGTTTGTTTGATCATTAATTAGTTGATTTGGTTGAGATGCAGTCGTCATCCAGCCACCCAGAACTAATAATAAATAAACAACCCCTTTTGTTTTAGGATTGAAAAACTTTAGTAGCTGTTAGTGTTGAAAAAAAATTTCACCATTTTTTTTTTAATTTTTTAGTTTTTTGATTTTTTTAACATATCTATTTTTTTCTAACTTTGTGACATTGTACGGTGTTGACAGTGTGTGTGTGTTGTGTGTGTTTCTGCCACTTGCTTTCTTTTTCGGGCGCACTTTTGCGAAAATCCAAAGGCGCAGCGCACCTTGCTGGAAATTCTCGTAAACTGCGCTCATTGTCTCCCCTACCAGTCGTTAATGGAAATGAAATCTCCGACGTTACCCAAAGACATACATGTCTTGATCAATAGATCGTATTGTCATATGGGTATATATAGACCCCTAAGTTCTCAGTATGAAAAATAATAGAAATGTATGTTTATTAAAAGGGACTTTTCGTGTTTCACCGCTTCGTCCCCATACCTGTAGCAACTCGCGATTTTTTCAGTTATATCCCCTGAACCTTTGGCAAAAGTAGGTGGACTATCGTAGAGGAAAATTGTCACTTTGGGCCAAAATTTTGTGGGACACTCCAATCTCGCCTTTCATACTTTTTTTTCTGTGTGTTTGTGGGTTAAGGCTTTCTATTTATTACTAAAGGCATAAACTCATAAATTTAGGCAATTTTTACCCTTCGTAAAATGACATTGTCGAAAATCAGCTAATATCTCAAACCCAGGGTTTCACGTGTAGAAACTTTGGCGTGGCCCTTAAATTTATGGACTTTTACGTTTTAAAAAATAAACCTATGCACATAAACATATTAAGGTGACAATTTGAAGAAAGTTAAATGCTCCTGTCTGTTTTAATATTTTAAAACATTGCTTGTTTGGAATTCAATCATTTTTGATTGGAAAATTTTGAATGATTTTCTCAAGCTTAACTCACTTCAAGGGTTAAGATGAAATAATAATGAGCTACTGGTTCTCGACTGGACCGCAAGAAAAAACTTAATTTGAATTAATATTAATAGGCCTAAAATATGTTGGCAGTGTCGATTAATGATCAACTTTCTGCTTTTACACTTGTTGAAATGACCGTGAGGAGGGATAATTGATATACCTGCCTCGCTGTCACTTTTTAAATGAAAAGGCAACCTTTTCTTTCCGACCAGTTGCGAGAGTCGGCAGTTTGCAAATGTAAAACATTTTGGATGCGGTCTGGGCTGATCTTCTTTGTGAAGTTTGCTGATGTAATTGAAATGCAACAAATTGGTAATAATTCTACTGAAGACTGGTGTTTCCCGATTTTTTCTTAAACCACCACTATTTTGATAACTGCCGAACATTTACGCAAATTAACTGGCACTCGTGGGGTTTGGGAGGATAGATTTTTCAATGCTATGCTATCATCACTTCCGGCCGCTTCCGATACTAGGTTGATCACAAATAATCATTTCTGGGAACTCCATCGTGCACAAAACACGGTGTTCATTTGAACTATAATCCTTAGTTTGGAAGCATTTTTTTTTCCAATTTTTTTCCCCGATGATTTTTTTTTTCGGGAATTAAATTTTCTCGGCTGGGAAATTTCCTGCGGCGGTCCGTGTTCCGTGGATTTTGTAGGCCTGTATCTAGCATCTGTAAACTAGTTGAAATCTTAAATTGTTTTTTGCAATCCACAATAGGCACACGCGGCGACCTTATGGACCACGTGAGTTTGTTGTCACCAAATCATGGCACACCCGGAAACAACATCCTAAGCTGAGTACGCCCCGTGTACCCCTATGATAAAGAATGTTGTTTAGAACCCAAAAGAGTTAAAAAACTTTCTTTTAATATAATATTATATCATGCGCCAAATGAGATTATGGCTAATTAAATATTTACATAATTACGCGACGTCTGTTTACCTGCAGGAGGGGGGAAACAATTAACAAAATTGGTAAAATTTTACCAAATTATTTGTGTCAAAGTACATCATTAATATTTTGTATTCTTTATAGCTTAAACAGCGTGGTAATTATTTAAGAATATATAAACTCCTAATACAGGACCAAACACGGCTCAAAAGTTTTTCAAATTTCAAAAACTTTTTCATTATCATACAAAAATACAATGCAAAACAACCACATGATTCAAAAGGCCAAATTCACCTGAGGCGACCGTGCCCTGAATGAAAGTTCATGACAAAATATATAACAAACATAAACACTAAACAAGACCGCAAAGCACAACAACAAACAAGACATGCCCCGCTTAGGAACATTTATACTCACATAAAATTCGAATTTCATTGTTTCTTAAAAGTTCGTACTTTTCCGTTTTATGGTTTTGTCAAGTAATTTCCAAAATTAGGTCCACAATTTCTTATAGCACAATTAGAAATGCTCTCTTAGTTTATTGGACCTGCTAATCTATTATTGTGGGCACTTCTTATAGGTAAGTAATTGTGTTTTGGGAGTGTTTGTAAAATAATTTGAGTTGAATTGTACATGTTCTTCTAAGAGTGTAAATAAAAAATATTTCTTTATATTACTACACATAAACATTTGAGAACAATGAGCAACATCCATTATTAATTTCTACCAAAAGTCATAACATTAAATATTTTATATGTGCTGTATTGATGTGGCCTTCTCCGGTAGATGTGTTACGAAAGGAGATAATTAAACGAACCAACCGAAAGGATTTTGTTTTAATGAAAATAAATCTGTCGCATGATATTTTAAAAAAAAAATGAAGTCAAATGCTAATTGGCACTATTAGAAATAAAAAGTGCGACTCATTTTGTCTGAAATCCAAAGCCATTCTCATTCCAGTTGTCCCCTATAGCATCAAAGATCCTGGATAGCTCTTTAAGAACAATAATTCCAATCGTAAAAGAGACACAAAGACATTTTTAACCGATTTTGTTGAAAATTATCATGATCGGCAATGTGTTTTAACAATCACATTCTCCAAATGTCTTGACAAATGAATGACAAAACCTAAATTTGATTAAAATTTAATCTATTAGATTTATATTCATAGATTTTGATTTTAAATTTTAAGCTAAAACTTGGATTGTCCCTAATAGCAATCTAAAATTAGATATTTTTTAATGTAAGAACATTTATAGACACATGAAGAGTGATTAAACGAAAAGGTCTTTTAAAAAGTTACCATGTTGGTATTTTTGTCCTGATTTTCACAAAAACATAGATATAGATAATGAAAAAGCCTCAAAAAGAAAAGAAAAAAACAGATTTTTCTTTCTTTTGGAATAATAATGAATAAAAATGTTGCTGAGAAGGGTGGTTTGTTTTTGATGGAAATGTCAGTCACTCGATAAGTAATTTATAATATGAGTGAATCGAAGCTCCTATAGATCTTACCATAACGTTCTTAGAAGGAAAAAAGTTGGGACTTTGATCTATTTTGAAAACCGTTCTAAGGCGTGATTAAAAAACATTGGACGTTTGGTTGGTTAGAATTAGGTTCGTATTTATGAAGTTCATAGTGTAAAGAGTTAATGTTCCTCATTTTAAAAAAATTGTACAAGATCAGTATATATTTGGTATATTTCTTTCTACAAAACTATTTTTTTTTGAAGCTGCTGATATTTTTTCGATCAGTAAATGTTATATATTTTATTATAATATTCCGTGCAATATATTTGGATTCAAATCCGTACATGGTTCGAGTTACGCAACAAAATTCCAGGGAGCTGTTTTAAAAAATTACATATATAAATATGCCTTCAGCCGATTACACTGATAGAAGTAGAGTGTTCCAAATGAGACCAAATGCAAGTTTAACATGTTTAGTACGTTCTACTGTGAAATACGGCAGGGGTTTTATGATCTGTAGAGTTTGAAATATCACCATTTAATATTTGAGCCCATCGGCAGGTTAGTTGGAGGCCCACTGTATATCCAAAATACGTACAAGCAGTGTCGGTGTGTGGTAAAACCAATACATACCGTTAGATTTATTAAACACTACATTGGCATTGTGATTGATATGCAATTACAATAGGATGCAAGAGGCTTGGCTCAGTACATATTGATCGCACATCCGGTTCTAGGACTAAGCGAAAGAGGTGCCTGCGCACTTTTACGGATTTATCCGAAATGCGCGGCGCACTCTTAGGACGTCCGATACTTTGTCTCATATAAAGTTGAGGTGACGGCATTATGCGTCTTTGCATTCCACTAGCGTCTCGATCTTGCCGCCTTTATTCGCGCTTGCGTATCATGCTCTGATTTTCCAGCATACGCGCCTGGATTCATGGGTGCGCAACATAAAAGTCGCAGTGACGTCACCTGCAAATTAAGGTGACACAAACTAGAATGGTGCTGCGCCTTTTTTTTGGATTACCCCAAGGGGCGTGCGCAGTTACAGGATAACCTGAAAAGGGTGCATGCGCAATTATCGTGCGTATTTGATTTCAATATCTATCTAGCTCCGGACGGACAAGGGTCGTTGATAGGACTGACACTGCCGGACTCGCTTCTTTCATCAGAAAAATCCTACATGCAGGCCTCCATTACGAAAACTTTTAGGCTGCATTAAAGCGCCATTTGGCTCTATATTTACATACCTCTCAATAACATGTATGGGCGGGGGTGAGGTGTTGGGGCGGTGGAAATGATTTATATTAATAGGTCAAACTTTCTACTAATTTAATGATTTAAAATGATGCCAGATCCAGTTAGTGATTTTTTAAAGACAATTCTGCATTACATCCATGTGTCAGTCGGCCTAAATACATGTGTATGATATCATCGGCAATATCTGTCTAGCATGTTCTAATGCTTTTATTGCCCCCCCTCCCCCGATTTCAATGTGGAATCCTTGTCAATCTGATTTTCAAGGGGAGAGTAATCCAACATGATTGGTGGGGGGGGGGGAGGGGAGGGTGGGTAGGATAATAGTGCCAATAACCATCAGTAACCCGTATGATGCATTTCTCTGAGTGTTCTTTTACCCCCGATACTAGAGTAAATCCTTTGGAATGAATTTCATTTTTATTCCGCTTCCTAATAGTAAAAATCTTTTATTTTTTAGTTTTTTTACTTAATTCCAAGTGCAAAATTTATTTTAGCCCAAAATCTTCACACATAAATTGTAAGTAACCTCACGTTTCATTCCATAACTGGTGATTCAATTTGGGAAGACAGAAATCTTTAAATTTTTTTTCAAGAAAGGGGAAGGCTAAGGAAAAAAAAAAATCAACAACGGGAGTTCGAACTTGGTTCCTTGTATTCAGAATCACTGTCTTTCCCGCTGAACCATGTGAAACACGACTGTTTGTGTTGGTTTCAATCTGTGTTTTATGAGAATAACATGTAGTGATTATTACCCTATGTGACGGTATTCAATCACGTCCCCCATAGAACTGTGTGCTCTGGAAACGGATGCAATGAAGATCGTAAGAATCAGAAAGGATCAAGATTTTTGGTTGAATACGTGCGATTGTTAAACAAAATGACTACCTTTGCATGGTTTCCTATTTCCTTTATGCTTACCGTGCATGACCGATTTTTTTTTAAATATGATGCAAAGAATATAATAGACATGGTGTTTGTATAAGCTTGACTTTTCTATTGGGCCGACGTTGAAATGATTTGTTTATCACGCCGCCGTATTTTTAAAACACAACCACGAAAAGCATTGAGGGATCCCTATGAAATAATTTAGTGCAATAGGACGATGAGCACAAAAAAGGGTCTATAGATTGTTAGGGTCGGTAAATCTGTAATTATTTGGGTAATTTTGGATTTTTTGATGTTTCAATACATTCCAATTCCACTTCCAGTTCTGGGCACTACCATGTGATTGTATTACGAAAATATGGTTGAAGAAGTCACAGATACCCAAAGGTCATTTATTTTTTTATCCTAGTGTTGGTCCCAATTTGGTAATTAAAATAGCCATAAGATTTGAAACAAAAATACCCCATCCTTGTTAACTAGCGCAATAGTCCAAAGGGTATAAGAATATAAAATAAAGGAAAACTGAGCAGAAGTTTGACAGAAAAGTTTGATATAGCTTCGCTTCTATAGCGTTTTACAAAATGTGATAATGGCTGACAAAATGGACAAACTGTGCGAGTAAAATAGGGTTAATTCAGTCCCAGGCACGCGCGGTTATACATGTAAAAATATTTAAATTAACCTTTTTGTCTACAATACTCAAAATCAGCCTAAAACACTGAAAATTTTATACAGCTTACTTGTTGAAAAATAGAGCTGTTGGCAGCAAAGGGTCGAAAACGATGAAAAGAAATCCTAATGGATTTTAAAACCAAAATGCACTATTACCTACAATTAATAGTGATTGAGTTATTCCGTACAAAAAAAAGTAATAAAATTAAGGTCTAAAATGCAATTCTAGAAATCCAAAACAGAACTTGCGTTATTCAAGTGGTTGTAGATGAAGTGCAAAAAAACGTGTTTTAACGGTATTCGCAGGAGCAAAAGGTATGATTTTTAAACAAACGCAATACTATCACAATTTAAGAGTCTTGAATATTATATGTTATAGAAAAGATACAATCAAGTGTTTAAATGTCCGTTATAGGAATTCAAACAGAACTTGCGGTTCTCAAGTGGTAGTGATTGAAGGTAAAACAGGCAATTTGACGGTAATTTTACACGTTTCTTCGGTATGAAGCAAATGAGTCACATTTTACATTAATGCATAAGTCATGTAACACAGGGTAAAATCTGTTAAATTAAAATTACACTTTTTCAGTTAAAGATGCCCACGATTTTATCTTTAATTAATTGGTAACGATCTAGGGATCCTAGATTGTGCCGTGGGCGATCGCCATGACCGTTCTTTCATCAAAAAACAAAGGCAGCCCAATTATAGTCAGGGATCCAAGTAAATCACGACATTTTACCAATATAGCTTTCTGGGAACGAATTAAAATCCGGAGATCGTACACGAGCGGGATCCGAGTTGTTTATAGTTATTCCCTTTAACCTATCACAGCCACAGTAAAGACCCTCATGGTTGTAAGTCGGGCCCCGGGGGGGGGGGGACGAAACGGATATCACGATTAAAACACAATGGGATAATCCACAAATTTACCAACCCCAGTAAAGTTACGAAAGTTAATTAGTTATTACGGTAGGCCTGTCAAGGAGTTTGATTTTTAGACTCTTGCATGTTACGCGTCAAAATTATTTTATCGAAACTTCATTGCGCAAATTATGAAAAATGTTATAATGCCCGCTTTGTCGAAATTATTCTTCTCAAACGTGATTTTCAATCTTCTCACCGGTCCATTAAATCTTCAAACCAGCCCGATTGGAATACGCGTAAGAAGGAAATTTTGCCCATGAAGAAGCCTTGCACTTATACGAAGGCAGCACAGCATGAAAAAGAACTGAAATGAAAATAAATAATATAAAATAATATGAAAGAAAAGATAAAATAAAAACTAATAATAAATAATATAGTAATAACAATTGTTATGCAAATAATTCGGAAAATAAAGAATCTGAGCACATCGAGTAATTGTGCGTTAAGAAAAGTCAAGTGGACTATTTTTATTATACAAACAACCAGTCGATTTTCAGGAGTTCAGGCTTGTAGATAAAAATTTGAAAAAAAGGCCTCTTCATGATCCAAATTCGCGTCGGCGGAAATGCAATCACATTGCCCCTAATTTCAATCGATCGACGTGTTTTTTCATCGCCAGATGTTATTTCGCTGTGGGTACAGCCTACTACGTATTGTACGCCCACTGTCAGTGTTTGTGTGTTAATTGCGTACAGCATGTCTCAAAAAATAATGGACCAATCGAAAAAAAAAATTGGGTTTTTTTAATTAAATTATGGAAATTTAAAAATAGTTAATTCACGTGCATTAATATTAAAGCACAAAGACAGGCTTTCTAATGGTTATGGTTTGTTTCATTCTTATTGCTTTTGTCATCCAGAGATATAATCCATGTCCTGCGACTACCAAAATCGATTTTGTGCCACTTTTATGCATGGGCAGGTTGCTGCGACCGGTTATGGCCAGGCTGTCTTGAAGCTCACAAAAGATTGCAATGGACAAAGAAGCAAAACACGATTAAGTAAACAAAAAGAGTCAGTTTTAGACACAATTTTAATAGTCAACTATAAATCAATGATAAATATCCGTATAAGAAATAATAAAGCAAGTTTTCACAAACATTTATTGCACGTCAATGAAAGGGAACTTTGAAGTATTACAAAATTGTATCGGTTAAAATCATGAAGAAGGAATGTCAATGCAACCAAAATAAAACTCCAAATCCAAGAAATGTTTAAAAGATTGCACTATCTTTGGCATTTACTAATTGTTTGAAGTCATAAAGTATAAAAGTATTAAAGTAGCAAAGTATCAAAGTGTTGGTGTTGGACTTTGCGTTTCATGATACTCAAGACCATAAAAAACTTTCTCCGGTTGATGTACGCCGGCTGTAGGCTCATGGTCACTTCTAACAACAACAGTATATGTCGAATTGTTATCACTTTATCTTTTAAAGCCAGAACTTACTGATCCTAACTTCTACCATTACGTAAATGTTTCGTATATTTTAGAGGTTCTTACGAAGGTAATACCATATTTAAAGAATTTCATTATGTTCACGTGTGAATAACTTATGTTGAACAATTCGTTTACCGTTGCACTCAACAGAAGAAGTGGCACAAAACTCGATTTTGTGTTCCGCAGTAAAATGAAGTTTGAAGTTATCTCGCGATTGAAAAAGCAAAATGAGATGAAACAAAAAATCCTGGAACGCCTGGTCTTTTCCTTTAATGTGAGGTACAAAATAACTTATTAGTTGAGATCTAATAACTGAAACAAAGCAATTTTGATTGTACCATTTTTTGAGACAGTGTAGTGGCATACGACGTGGGGAAGAAATATTGACGCAGGCGACCCGATTTCGTGGCGGTAGTTTCCGTTAGTAGTAAGGCCTAAGGGTATACCGCGTGTGTGTGTATACGATGTAATTAGTCCTGCCACGAGTAAATGAAGGTAGCCGATGTAAAAATAGCTTCCCTTTTTTACTTGATAATTTGTGAATCTGTGATGTTTGTGATGTTGACTTATTTGTTAGGACATGGGTACGTGGATTGTTTCGCGCGAAGGCGCTGAGAGGATGTGATTTGGTGTATAAAGCCAGTATACAGGATCTCTGTTTTGCGGCAAGAATTATCGGTTGCATGATAGCAGTGGACATAGGCTTAGGTATGACATCATGGCAACATAAAAATTACATTGGTTAAATTAATTCGCATTATGACCACCATTGTTGCAAAGAAAAGTAATGTAATAGATGGGATTATTTTTGTTTTGCACAACGAATGGGAGAAACAAACAAGGGTTTTGTCCCCGGTCAGTTTATTTATATGACATAATGCGAATGAAACCACCAAAATCGTTGTGTCATGTTCGCGGAGCTTAATTAATGTGCAGTGATTCTGCGTATTTTTGTTTTGTACGAAGGAAACTGTGTGTTATAGTAGAATAGATTCAAGTTAAATAGGCTATGTATGACATCATGATACATGAATTGGTGAAATTATCGCATTAGGACACCATTGTACAAGAAAAAGTAATGATAGATGGGATTATTTGGTTTGCACAAGACTAGGGGAGAAAAAACAAAGGGTTTTGTCCCCGGGAAGTTTCTATATGACATCATGCGGAAAACCACCAAATTGTGGTGTCATGTTGGCCAAGCCTAATTTGCTGTGCAGTGATTCGGCGTATATTTGTTTTCTTACCAAGGAACCGTAGATAGATCAAGTTTTTATTTTTATTTCTTTGAGACCAAAATTTGTATGTAACGAGTAGAAGTAGATGTGAGGCACAGTAGCAGCTTCCCCAAATTTCAATCAAAAAAATAAAAGGTGCCTTTTCGTGATCCTAGCAACTCATTTTTGTTTAACTAGACGTTGCGGGTACACACACATTCGAGTGGCAGAGCCTAATCGGTCCCGCGGTTCATCAGACGGTAGTACTCTTTTGGTATAACTTGTGAGTCTTCGTCGTATTCTGTGATTGTTGCAACTTATTTTCGCAGACAGGATGCCTGTTTGTGTTGTACGGACCCATTTTGAACAGGAAACCCTGCCTTTCAATGACATCTTGAGTGTGTGATCGGCCGTATTGACACATCAAGGTGATTGCTGAGGCTAAGAGTCGGAAGTTAACCCGTGAAATTACGGCATCTATAAAAATCAGTAAAAATATCTAAAATCTAAAATAACTGTTATCGTCAAATTTTGAAATGTTGTAGCGAATGTCTAATCGGGTATTAATATAATCAGATTTTCCAAAACGAAAGGGTGGTAAATCGAGTTATAGCCATTATTCGCCATCATTTACATACAAAGTATTCTGGCGAGGCAATGGTGGTGTGTACCCTTGATAAGACGGAATACAAAAATATGAATAAGTATTCGTCATTCAGCACTGTGGCTGCCATCATTACAGGCGTACAGGGAACTTTGGAGCGTAAAATATGGTAGATATCACATCCAGGGGCCCGTCCCCAAACCGTGCGTAACCACGTGTTACTAACTCATTGCGTATGTCCTACACAAACAGAACTTTTAATTCCCAGTACACAGTGCTTTGGGAAAAGTGGTCCATCAGCAGGACTCGTATGCACGTACATTTACGATGAATTTCGGGAACGGACCCAGGGAGGTGGGAGATTAAGAAATATTGTTTGGAAGTTGAGCGTTGGCTATTATATTGGCGAGTGGGGAAGTTTGTACTTAAAGGGGGGGTGGGTAGTTATAAAAGAGGTCAATTGATGAGTTACTCATTATGGCAGAGTTAGATATGGCAAAGTTTGGGCGGTGGCGTATTATGTGGTTTGTATTGGGGGATGGTGTGAAACCTACAAAAATTGAAGGCATTTTTGTTTGAGTTTAAATGTGTGGTTAATCAGAGTATTGAAAGAGTTGTGTTTGGGAATATCATATTGGTGTACAAGAAATAAAAAAGGAGTTGTTCTGTCAGTATAGGGGGCTAGTTTCGAGGGTAATATGTTATGGTGAGGTCACCTTCACAGTCCAGAAAGTTTTTTGATGGTAAAATATATTCATGTTTATGAAAAAGTAAGGTGGGAAAGAAGCAACAAAATTTTTGTACTCTGTGGAACTCGCCCACATATTTAACTCTCGGGATAACCGGCCCTAATGGCAAATGTTAAAATGAAATACCAGTCATAACACACCACGAAACTTTATCGTAACTCTTTTAAGCCACTGAAGGAGGTAACAACTCACCATATTTAACTCTCAAAATGACCCTCCACAAGTACAAACCGGGGTATACAAACATTCCACTAATCACTACAAAACGCTATATCACAGCGTTTGCTACATTCTTCAAATGCGTGGCTTTTGAAGTGACAATCACCGCATTTTAAATCTCAAAGACCTACAACAAGACTTTTCCGTCGAATTGATTGTTAACGGTAATATTGTCTAATTAGGGTCTCTTACATACAGCATATTTCAGAATAGCCTTGTGCAAATAAAATTGTCAGGTAACATAGTCATAATTCTTAAAAAAAGATGTCGATTTCATGTATGTAGAGTTGGTAGATAGTCTGGTAGCTATAATGTCTAATGGCTGCGCCGCCCATGGCTATGGATGATTTTTTTGTATTAGCTTATAAATTCGATCAAATGACTGCTAGATATCCCTGGAAAAAACTTATTTACAAATAAAATGATCTGACGGTGCGGTTTAATGTTATGCCAAATGTGTGCATCACACTGCCCCCAGGGAACTGTCTTGTTTTTAGAAGTGCTACCGAAGTAAATACACCTTCGGGGTTTTGACTATCGCTAGTCTAGCATATTTATATTATATATGTTCCTCTGTATTTTTGTATATTTGCTGAATTAAATTGAACGTGAACCTCCGCTGAAAAACGCTAAATAGAAGTTTTAAAAAATATCTTTAAAAAAAACGTATTTAACTAAAATTAGCACACAGACTATCTTAATACCTACAATCAATGATAAAATTCTCAACTTTTTGTGGCACGTTAGAAGGAATGACTGTGCTTCACCCAAAAGCCCATTTGTAAAATTTTGCTCACCAGAAAGAGTTGTTCCTTTTAACATTAAATTATAAAAACAACACATTTGTTAAATGTTGTTCAACTACATTCATTATTACTTGATAGGTTTCACACCACTTAAATGTGCTCCCAGTCGTTACTGTACAAAATGGCGAGATGAAAACGTAATTTTATCCTCAATGGAAACATCTAGACCCTTAAAGCGAACATTATCTGAAGATAATCTATTCCTATCCAATCAATCATGAAATTAGGGTAGATATCCACAAAATTTTCAAGCTGACTGGACTGCCAAGACTAGCATGCACTGTGGATCCGGGAGGTTCACAGCACTTTTTCAGTCTCAGGTGTTCCCTGTAGAATACGGTTTAAAATTGGTTTGTCGGATAAAAATAACATATCAATGGACAACCTTTTTTTGACTATTCCTACGATTTTATACTTCCTATTGATAGCAACCATGATTGCAACCCAGATCTCGCCATTCTCTCGTTTAGGGTTTAGACTTAGGCGAGGGTCATCCAAAAAAAAACACCTCATTGGCAGTGGGGGTGGACTTACCGGGTTTTCACGTATTTAATGGTGTGTGAATCTATAGAGATCTCAGATTGTAAATTAATGCATTTCTTGTATACTTGAAAACCGCCTTCACATGTGGTGATCATTCATGAGAAATAATTGCTTTTTTTTAATTAGTGGAGCAAACAAAAAAGTATGGCTACGAAATATCCATATTATGCTATATATGAAGATTTCTTAGATAGCTCACCCAAAAAACATTGTTTTCCATGCTTAAAGCATAATCAGAATAAAAAAACTTATCTGTGCATCTTATAGAAACGGCCTTGAAAGGGAAAGGAGGGGGGATTATTCGGGGAGGGGGGTACTAGGGAGGGGGGTTTAATCGGGGGGGGGGGCTGCTTTAAGCATGTCACACCAAAGTCCTATTATAGTGGACAAAACAATTTCAACTAACTGTATCAAATAGCTTCACTTGATGGATTAAATAGAGAGATGCCATCATTGGGAAAACCCGGCATGTACATTACAAAAGTGTCAGGGCTTACCCTTTTATCCATTATTGTTGCTATTTTAATCGGCTAAAACATGCGCAGCAAGACTGCGGAAATTTGCAACTTAGTTAGACTCGGTCATGTTACATTCGCTAACAAACCGAAGCCAGCCTAGGTGTTTTACAGATCCATTCACACTTACTTATCTTGCCTCTCGAGCAGTTCTCTGCGCTGAACCACCCCCCCCCGAATAGACAACACTAGGACAGGGGGACGGGCTTTTAGTATCACCAATGTTTGGAAAACAAGTTGACAAGATCAAATTGGCTTACGAATCAGGTGGAGGTCAGAACGATTTTCGGTGCTATACACAGATCGTATAGGTTTCACACCATTAAATGCTGCTCCCATTCGTTCGTGTACAAAATGGGCGAGATGAAAAAGTCCTTTTTCCTCAATGGAACATATCAGACACCTTAAAGCTAACATTCTGCTTGAAGATCATCAGATCGTCCTACCAATCCATTCAGAAATAGGGTAGTTATCCCAAAATTTTCAAGCGAAGGACCGCCAAGACTAGAATGCACTGTGGATCCTGGCAGGGTCACAGCACTTTTCAGTCAGGTGTTTCCTGATAAGATACGGTTTAAAATTGGTTTCTGCGGATCAAAAAAACAGCTTCAATGACACCTTTTTTTGATATGTACTACAGAGTTTACTTAATATTGATAGCAACCATGATTTGCCACCCAGATCTCGCCATTTCTCTTCAGTTAAGGGTATACTTAGGTGTGGGTCACCAAAAAAAAAACACCTCATTGAAGTGGGGCTGGACTTACGGTGTCTCACGGATTACTGGAGTGAATCCTATAGAGATTCTCAGATTTGTAATTAATGCATTTCTTGTCTACTTGAAACCTTTCAAGTTTGATCATCATGAGAATGAGAATAGAATAATGTCTTTTTTTTAATTAGGAGCAACAAAATAGTATTGTCCTAAAAATCGATTGAGATCTACTGAAGATTTTAGTAGCGCCTCACCCAAAAAACATTTTGTTTTCCATGGTTGAATACGAATATCTCAGACATAAAATAACTTACTCTGATCTTATAGCAATGCCCTAGTAGAGGAAAGGAGGGGGCTGATTCGGGGAGGGGGGTTTTACTCGGGAGGGGGTTTACTAGGGGGGGTGTGTAGGCATGTCACACCAACGTCCTTATTATAGCTGAAAAAACACTTTCACTGGAACTGTTATCAAAAATAGCTTCACTTTCTGATAAAGAAGAGCTGCCATCATTGGTAAACCCGGCGAGGTCATCACAAAAAGTGTCTGGCTTACATTTTATCCATTTATTGGGCTATTACTCGCTAACTTACTAAATTCTATAAAACACTTGCGCAAGCCAGACTGCTGAATGTGCACCTTCTTAGATCGGTCATTTTACATTCGCTAAACAAACCGAAGCCACCCTAGAGTGTTTTACAGCAGACATTCACACTGACCTATCGTGCCTCTCGAGCAGTGCTCCTGCGCTGACCCCCCCCCCCCCCCTGCCATAGACAACACTAGGCCAGGGGGAATGCTCGCGTTATATCACCCAATGGTTGAAATGCAAAACAAGAGTGACAAGATCAAATGATCTACCGAAGTCAGGTGGAGCACGAATTTTTCGCGGTCTGCTATACACAGCTCGAATAGGTTTCACACCACTAATTGCTGCCTCCCCTTCTTCCTGTACAAAAATGGGCGAGAGAAACGTCATTTCTCATCAATGGAACATCTCAGACTTAAAGCTAACATTCTGCTGAAGATCACATATCTCCTACCCAATCAATATGAAAGTTAGGGTCAGTTATCCCCAAATTTTCAAGCGACTGGATCGCCAAGACTATCATGCACTGTGGGATCATGAGGTCACAGCAATTTTCAGCAGGTGGTCCATGTAAGAATACTGTTTTTTAAAATTGGTGTGTGGATCAAAATACATGTCAATATGACAACTTTTTTGATTTACTAATATTTTATATAATATTGGATGCAACCCATGATTTGCAACCCAGATCTCGCCATTTCTCTCAGTTTTAAGGGTTTACTTAGGCGGGGGTCACCAAAAAAAAAAAACTCATTGCAGTGGGGGCTTGGCGAACGTTTCTCACGTTATTTAATGTGTGAATCATTATAAATCAAGCTGCACTGTAGAACGATTATTTACAGTAAGTGTTATGTAGAGAGTTAACAAATATGTTACAGTAATGTTCATGTATTGTATAATGTGTTAGATATATATTAGCCTATGTACTTACCTAGGACATTCCAAAATTGGACCTATGTACCTCTAAAATAATATTTATGCAAAACAAGTTATGGTCAACTGTGTACTTATTCATGTACCTCGTCTTCAAACCATCAACACCACTAACGCGAATGTCTTTTTTAAAGACTATCGTGTTTTGTTTTGTTCTTTCAAAAAGTCATCTTTAAAGTGTACACCCACGTATGAACATGTGCTAATGTTTAGATCATAATTTGTTAGCTTAGACTACTGTAATTGTGCTCAATGGTAAGACCAGAAGAACCTCAACATACTGAAAAGCTTCAAAACAAGTTGTGCTCGTCTCATATTCCCGTATCCTAGATTTACTCACACAACTCCTCTGTTGAAGGAACTTAACTGGCTTAGTATATCTGATCGTATTTAAATGTTACAGACTTTTTAGGGGCGCCGACGGCGCCCTAATAGCTTGGCTTTGGAAACTGTTACGGCGGTCCGGTAAGTAAGTAATCCTGTTCTAGATATTGAGATTTAGTTTCATTGCATGCAATTCGCTATGACAGGGACTGATAACAGTAATCGCTCGCGCGTACTAATTAGTAATATTTTCGCAGTCTGTGACACCGAATACACACTTTCCGACCGCCGTAGGAAACGTAGCCAAATTGGGGATTTCTTGTAATTACCTCACGGTGTACATCACGGACTGTCCAAATATGTGGAAATATAGGAGGAGTGCCTCGAATACCGAGGACCTAAATATTAATTTTTCGGAAGAGATCCAAGAGATAATCCAGAAGAAGTTCTTCATTTTTATTTGCGAAATTTAAGGAATATATTTCAAACCACTGGATAATGGTAAATCCTGCATGCAAATACGCCATGGATTTCCCATCATTTCTGTGCATGAAAATTGGGCATTTCCGTTACAACATGATATGTTACATAGTGGATGCTCCAATTATTGAGAAAAAAATATGGGAGTTGGTCTTGATATTTGGGGACCTAAAATTTTTTTTTTGTTGGCAGGATAGAGAGTTTAATAAAGAAGTAAGGTATGTCTTGTTTATTTCTTTTTTTCATTAATTCAAAAAATTTAATTAAAACAGCCGTTTGGAGTCTCGTTTCCATGTTGTTGTGTCCAGGGTTTGTACTAGCGTATCTGAATAGCACGTTTCCAGTTAACGGTTGTTTCAGAGACGTGTGTTAGCATCTTTGCAGTTAATAGTGAGGTCACACTGGTTAGTCTCGTTATTCGATGTGTGTTGTCCCGGGTTTGTACTATCATTATCTATATAGCACGTTTCAGTAGCCGTTTCTTTCTTCAGAGACTGTTTTTGCATTTTTTTGGCAAGCGACCTTGCATGGTGACCAGTACTATTAGGCAAGCGGGGCGGCCCTGAAAAGAGGCTATTTAACAAAAAAGCGACAGTAGGCCCACAACATCCAACGAAGTGTTGTGTATATCGAAAAATAGTGTGAAGTATTGGAAGTAAATCTGCAAAATTTGCGAGTAGAACAATAGATTAGGCTAATTCATACAATATGCATACGAAAGTAGGTATGCACGTTTTACAGAAAAATAGTTATAAGTTTATCATACAGACTGTATCGATTTCGTTTCTTTTTAATAATATAAGCAATGAATCTACCAAATAATAATAGTCAAGAAACTGACATAATCTCTTTGATATAAGTATGTCTACAGGTCGATATTTTCAGATTTTTACATCAAACTCTCCCTACCACCCTAAACCCCTTACCGCCCACCTCCAATCTCTCCGCCGTCCCCACCTCACCCCCCCCCAATACCATTCCATAAGCGCACACGCCCCCTTATTGTTGTGAGTTTAGATGCGATCTTTATTATAAAACTTTTATACATTACATATATTGTACATTTTTCTGATAATAGTATCGTACAACATTTTTCAAGAACGGTGAGAATTTTGAAGTGTTTTGGTTGAATTTAGACCGAGAAAATTGCTTCGTTCTCAGGTGCATGAAACCCCAAATCTATTTTTACCGATCTGCGAGGCGTAAAAGCCACGCAGTGGGTTCCCTTATCGATCGGTCCGCAGTGTTGACCCTGAACCAACATGGGGTTTCGCTGTGAAGCAAAATCACATATTTACAGCAAAATGTTTGTGTATTTCAGGATTATGTTTCTGGTAAGGGGAAGGAAAGGCGGAATAAACGAAGAGGTTCGTTTAAATTGACTCTCAACCACTGTTTTGTCCTGTACATTGGCAATATGATGAGGCCAGGAGAAGATGAGAGAAAGATGAGGCTAATGAATAGATTCCAAGGGGGACGTTAGGGGAGCGGCGATAGAAGCGTCCGAACCTCCCCCACCAATATCCCAAAAGTTTATAAAAGGTCATAATATGCCGTTTGCGATCGTATGGAGCAAGTAAATACGATTTCAATGAGATTTTTGGTAAAAAATAAGGCCGTTGTTATGCAAATGTCCCTTTGGCCCAATTCCCACCCCACACAACAAAATGATCCACATTTGCA
>JAMKCH010037638.1:0-56478 GCA_023653785.1 Ophioderma brevispina | reverse complement strand
AATTAATTTGAATTACCATTTGTATTCGCACATGTACATGCATAGGTAACCATAAAAGGTCAAAAGTAAAATCATTCTTGTCACCAACAGTCCCATTGGTGAATAAAGGGGTACATGTGGACCCAGACTAGTGTTTTCATTAAAAAAAAAGTAGCGTAACTGAAAGTTAGGAAATTACCAAAAAAATATGCGAAAATATTATTGCGTTAAAAAGGCCACGCGCGAAAAAAAAAACACATTGGGCCCAGGTCACCCCCACCCCATCTCCGCTTAGGCATTTAAGTGTTAATTTCTTAATTAATAAAGTAGTAAGAACTTATATGAAGTTCGGTGTTAACATCTTTGGAGAACAATAGGCATGCAGAAGTATTTTCTTCATGGTGACATATTTAATTAGGTGTAAAATGAAAGTAATATTACAATATTTTAATGTAGCGAAAATTCAAACCTAGAAATAGCCTCGCTTTCATTAGAAATTAAATACGGTGTTGCTTAAAATTAACAGAATAGAGTGTTATTATATTAACGTATAGTGTTAATATATTGTTTGTTTTCGCAATGTAGGCAAGCTCCTGACTGTTCGCTAACGTATCAGTTTGTAATCTTATACTTTAACTTTATAAAACCGAAGCAAAGGCATGTTGATACGGATGTATTGATTTATGCATTCCAGTGTCCAATTTATCCAAATCACCAAATTTCAAATTAAAAACTAAATTTTGAGAAGAATAAATAACACGTAGTTATAATGATTGAAGTAAATGATTGCCTTTTTTATTTCCTAATCTAGTGTATCAGTATGGAAATGTTAAAATATAAATTCTTCCCAGGTTTGTACGCATATCGCATCATGAGGTTTCTAGAATCTATGATTACATCTGACTTGTAAAAAGACGATTATTAATTTCACGATAACATCACCCTCTGGTTTCTGTTTCATTGCAAAAAAAAATCTCTTCAATAACCTCTTCCATTCTTAACACTTCATAAACAGTAAGTAAAGTGATTTCTTTTTTATATAAAATTACTAAAATTATCAAGCTAAAGTGAAAAACATGATTCTAAAAAATAGAAACACCGCCCTTGTTGTTTCTTAAAGGAAATATGTCAAGATTTTTGTCAAGCTCAGTTTGACTTACATTCATAAAATATATGTACATACATCACGAATTCCCGAAAAAATAATACAATTTGATGTAAAATTAACAAAATAGAGGCATTTTAATTTTGCTTTTTTGACATACGAAGAAAACGGGCGGATTTTTCGCCATGCTTCATTGATCAAAAGCGCCCAATTTTGCTCTCCTCGTGACGTCAAAGTGATGACCAAAACATCGTGTTGACTCGAATTGTTATTTCTTTGTCATTGCTAACACTGTAATATTGAGGGATTAAAATGAATTAATAATAAAATTGGAAAATAAGTTAACAGATGACATATTTGTTTCCATTCGTTGTGTTTTAATTATGATGATATACCAAGCACATCGATCGCAGTTCACGGGGGGGGGGGTAGACACACTGCTCTATTGGGCTTTGGGATTTCCAAACGGTAAATTTGTTGGAACTGCGACGTGCATTTACTATGGTTGCCTGTGTCTCAGTTTTCATTACAAAATCTCCTCTTAAACCCTAGTTCCATACATCGTATTAATATCAGTGATAACTAAAGGATAAATTATTGACTTCAAAATCCGTCGGGTTAGTGATTTAACCCCTCTGCAAATAGTGTAAAATTTCCAATAACGGTCATTTAAGATTAAATATTCGTGACCAGGCCTAGACATTAGGCAAGTCTGAGTGTACCGTCCGATACGCGTAATAGCGCCCTCCTACCGTTAAGTGCTTTGAAAGGACTAGCACTCGGAGTCGCGCCGGATGTGATGCCGATTTGAATCAAGGCGTTTGCTGTTAGGATTGTAATGTCCTACCCCCCTGGCAGTTCACTCGAGTAGGAAAGTGGCACACGCATATGATGGTCCACACTTGACGTTCACCATTGCCTGCGATGTGGATTTTTCGGAATCGTTTTCGAGTAAGCTATTGGGCGGAAAATTAAATGGGCAAAATACTCACAATGTGGACAATTTTCAACTTATTTTGATTTATATGTAATCTACGTTACTTAAAAGCTTTCCATCCATACCAATTTTTTTCAAATATCAGAATCATGACATATTTTCCTTTACATGTGTACTTTCTTTGTATAAATAACCGAGCCTCAAATCAATCACTAGTATTCAATAGGTACCATCTTACACTGGACTTTTCGAATCAACAGAAAAGAATGTTGAAGAATGCACAAGTATCAGTTTCCTTTACTCAACACTTGATAACATCTTCCCTGCGGACGCAGGTAACCACCTGATCTTTTGAAGGGAAACATAATTAGGGGTCCCTCCTTTTGGGATTGCCAGTTAAAGCGTCCAAAGGGAATACAACAGATAATGGTGTGTTGGGATGTCAAGCTCTATTTCGCGCGGTTGCCCGCATGCGAACTGTCAAAGAAATCTATAGGAAGAATAGTAGCAACGAAGCGACAGCGGAAGGCGGATGAAAAAACGGAAAATGTGTTTGGGTCATACCCTTGTGTAGTTGGAGTGTATTTTTCATTAAAAACATCATATTCTTATTTAAAACAATAAGAGTTTTATTTTTGTGTGGCCATCGTGGTATGTTTGCAGGGAGCCAAGGTTTACGGGGTGACAAAAATAAACCGGTGTAAAGAACCTGAGTGTCCCCCATTATAGGTGCCGCTACCATAGAACAGACGGATTAAACCGTGACCTTGTACGAGGCCATTTGGGGAAAACAATGATGCATATAGCACTCAATGAAATACAATCATACATTTGGTGGTAGGGACACTCAGTCACACGGGCGCTGTAGTTTATGACACCGGCTCTTTCTTGGTGTTTTCAAATTGATACACAGTTGTTCTTATAGTGGTATTAAGGTAAACAACCAAGTAAATTTGTCCAATCTCCAAAGTTAGATACGTGGTCCCCTAACTGACTGCAACAAGCATCTTCCAATCCTCACAACCAACGTTCGTTTCTAAGCAAGACTTAAACCTTCTTTGAAAAAGAAAAGAAGGAGGGCATAAATGCTACTGGAAATAGTTAGAGTACCTTGCAAATAGCTGCATAAACTTTATGGCCCAGACCGGACGACAACACAACCGGTTTGGCCTCTTGATGAGATGTTATTATTCTGTGGATACAAAATACCTCATCTCAAGAATTTCAAGACAGTGGCTGTGTCAAAAAAGTTTTGGAAGTCCTCACGACTTGGATTGATATAAAAAGTTTTCTGATGTTTGTTTAACTTGAAAAGGGAACAATTTTGCAACGGAATCTTCGGACATTTGTCCCCCCATAACATGATTTATATGTTTGCGACTGGTTTTGCGCTATTAAAATACAGGTCAATACATGTAATGCTATAACAGGTAAGACAAAGAGCGAAATGTTGCATTTACATCTGACCATGGTCCACGGAACATATTTTGATCATGGCCAAAAATTATGCATTTTGATACCTTTTTCATTTTCCATAAGATCTGTGTCGGGGGCAGTTGGGTCCAAATGGCGAAGTCGGGCGGTAGACGCTATATTTAAAAGGTCATGTAACTTAATTTTAGGTAAAGTGGGTCACAATTCTAGCATGACCAAATTAAAAATAAACATTTCCATTTGGCCTATTTCAGTTGCACGCGCGGTATCAGCCTCAGCAGAAAAACATCAAAGCATTCAAACCTCCTTGAATTATAGTCACGTTCAATTCGAGGCCCGATTCTTTGATAACTCGTTTCGACCGTGACTCGACAAGCCAATGATTCCTGTCTTGATATAAGTAGCTCACGACTAAGATGTTTGTATTGTTTACCTTTTTGTTTTTGTTCATGTGTTTGTCTGGTTTTTCACTTTCCTTTCTTTTTAGCAGGTTTTGTTCATCTTTCACATCAAAACATGGAAGTAAAAGAGAAAGTGATAATTTAGTAAAGATTTTTCTTACGGGGGAAACTGATTATATACCCCTAACGTCTCTAGAAGAAATCTGACGATCACCACAAAAAAGTGAGGTAGCGTTATTTTTCTAATTAGATCTAGGAGAAATTTCCCTATCAACGTTTACCTATCAAAACATATATACTACGTGAATCAAAAAAAGATGTGCAAGGATTAAAGATGATCTTGACCTTAATGCAATCACTATATCATAAATCTGTTGTTGTTTTTATAAATCACATTTACTATACATCCAAATGTTGAAAAAATTAAAGAAATCGATTAAATAATAAGCCAGATATGACCAAATTTGTAAGCACACCCCTTTTTCGCCATTCCTATGGGACTTACACACATTAAACTTGTGTTTGTGAGAATGTACAATATCAATATCATGATGCCTTTGTCAACTTAACGCTACATTTTCTTGATTATTTCAACTACGGATTAATCAATGAAATTTATACCAATGTGCCAACTGATATGACGGATCCAAACACCAATTCACCTGTTGCAGAGCAAGATTGTTTAGGATATTGCAAAGAGTTTAGTCCCTTTAATTGGCATAACTTGTTTCTTGCATAACTGTGTAAATCCCATTGGGATGGAGGAAAAGGGGGTGTGCTTACAAAATTGGTCATATCTGGCTTATTTTTTAATCGTTTTCTTTCATTTTTTCAACATTTGGAAGTATATTAGATTTGCTTTATTAAAACAACAACAAATCTATGATTCAGTGACTTTATCAAGGTCAAGGTCATCTGCAACCGTTGCACATTTTCATTTTATTCACGTAGTATTTCGAATCTCCCTATGAACAATTGACCAATCCAATCATGACCCCCGCTAATGTACCAGTGTAGGGGGTTGTGCGAAAATACATGTTCCTTCGTACAAGTACGTTTTCCGTAACACTCACAGGTAATAGATGTGCGTAAATAGTACACGCGGAAGTCATTAAAGCCGTGTTGTTAATTTATTAACTTAAAAGTACCCTTTTTTGGTTTCTTCGGGTTTTTTTCTGTGATTAGAGCCATTCAAGTCCAGCCTCAAAGTAGGAATGTGTTTATACTCTCACCTTTCTCAAAATCGGCGATCATAGAAACCACCCCTAGTCATTAAATAAACGTGTTGTACCTGATAATCGACTTGATTGTTTCGTACTAAATATGAGAGAGTCCACCAATATGTAATTGATATGAAAGATCTGTCTAATGTAGGAATATGATTTTATATGAGTGCTACTCTTATTTTAAAAAAATAGGCTCTCAAAACAATCCTAGTCATAATAAAAGATCAATCACCGTGTTTTACCTTGTAATCGATTTGATTGATTCGCCCTATTACGCGGATTACGAATTTAAGTGGAAGAAATAGATTTCTCAAAATAGATTAATTTAGTACCAAGTATTTTAATGCTTTGGAAAGTTAATGTTTTTCATATGAGGATCCACCATAAAACAACGTGTAATTATAAAGGCCATTGATTACATTCTTCATGTAGAAACGTGTTTTACATAAGTGCTATTAGTTCCCCTACAGCTTAAAAAAGCCAGGCTGAAATATATCCGTGGAACTTTCAAATTCAAACACGAATTCTGTTTTTGATATCAAAGAAAGTCTTTTGTTCTATTAAGCCTTCAGATAGATGGGATTTACTAAGGATAACTGTAAGGATGTGCAACTCTTGGTTATATATGTGATATGTGATATTATTTTGGGATGGTAAAATTTAATTTTACTGAATTTTATGTATAGCTTTCTGTTATGTCTCAAAACGCGCATCTGTTTTCTTGAATTCGGGGATTTACTTTTATATTAAATATATTTCAAATTTTCTTTTTGATTTTTTCACAAAAAGTTGGTGGTATTTCTTTTCTCGAATTCGCGTATTTGCTTTTTAATTAAATATGTTTCAGGTTTTCTATTTGCATTTTTCATGAGAAAGTGCGTGGCAAGGCATAAACCACCTTCTTGCACTAAGAGTGCTTTAATTTACAATTTAAAATAAATTTTACGAGTCGCAGGCATGGCGATGCTCGTTAGGGTAAACATAAAAATGGCAACTATGCATTGGGTAATCATTTGGAACTTGTAAGAGCCCAGAAATTCAGAAGTGCTGCAGATGTACTTCAATGATGATGCGCTTCCACGGCGAATATTTAAAAAATAATGATAGCTTGCAGCTTTAAAGTTCCTAAATAACAAATCCGTGGAAATCTTCTTCACCAATTTATATCCTTTTTTTGAATAGTCCTGAAGAGAATGTTGAGTAGCAGTTAAGGACGACAGAGTTTTATTAGGTCCCTTTGGCGACAGAATATTCTGCCGTGTAGCAGTCCCGGATGTAAGACTCCATAAATCCGTCTATCCCAAACTTTAAGGACCACAGAACGGAATACTGTTGATTCTCAGCCCGTGGTAGCAAAGATACAGTGTGATTTAAAAATGAATGACCACCCTTGTGTTTTCTTTTTTCTTTTTGAACTAACATTTTCCAAAAAGTATGAGATAAATTTGGCCAACGTGCTATAGTTTAGGTTACCAACATCTTGATCTATCAAGGGTGCAAAATCATAGAGGTGTAACAATACCAAGGGACTCTATTTTTGATAAAACCAACTGAAAATGCAGTTGCGGCGAAGAACTTTTAGGGTTCCTTCATGGCTTGGATGTGTTGTGTACCCAAGAGAAGAAAACATTCCAGGGGCTCAACCATATCCAAATGATAGGGTTTCAATCCTGTACATCGTAGCTTACAAATACAAGACATGGATGACATCGTACCAATGTTCAACAAGAGATGTTTTTACATCACACAAGTGGATTCGGAAGAGCAATACGGATACAGCACAGTTCAAATCACAGCAAGGGCATTCCGGTTACAGAGTGATCCTCACACTCGAAGGAGGATAAAGTGCTTCGGATTAGTCCGTCAGCAATACCCCACAACCCTGAAACAAGGAAGTTGAATGCGTTGACGTTTTTTTCTGCTGAGTCTGATACCGCGCGTGCAGCTGCAAAACATGGAGGCAAGAGGACAAGGTTAGTGTCGTCAAAATGGATAGAAGAAGCCATCTGTCACTTTCAACAGGATAGCACCTTTAGATCTCAATAATTCCACCCTTAGATAATAAGAAGGACATCAATGAAGCCCCCAAGCTATCTACGCCGACGTGATTTCTCCAGTGGCTTAGAAATCGTTTCCTGGAAGACCCATCATGGCGATGTAAGCTGGATTTGCTTTAAACACCTCTCGTGAAACTACCATGTATGAGAAGTAGCCTTCCTCTTGATTTAAAGTGAAAGGAGGAGATTTTGTTAGGATACGAATTTGTCTCAAAATTGCACAGATCGATTGTAGACCACCTACCAAGGAGGAACGTTCCGCGGTTTATTGGCACAAACAAGTACAAAGAAACCAACAAACCTTGTTTTGAACTTGCCTGACTATCGTATTGTCCCCAAAGAACACGTGCTTTGACTTTCTGTCGTGCACGACAAGAAAGTACTAAATCATCATATTATTAATAAGACGGCGTATTCTGCTTATTCACTCAGGTGTGATCTATTCATTGCGAAAGCATTCCAAAGATGCAAAAAACCCCGGGTTCGAAAAAAATTGGGGCGCTTCTTTATGCGAAATCTCATCATGTCTCTTTACTATTACCGTAAAGGTGACAGAAGGAAATTGGACAATCACTGCGTCCACATAAATGGCGATCAATACTCCATGATGATTAATGATATACTGTTCCATTCATTGAACAGATTCCTGCAGAGAAATAGACGTTTCAGCATGAGTGGTGGGCACAGGATGGTACCTTCGCACAGGCAGAAGAATTCTAACAAGACGTTTTAAAACTGTTCAGCAACCGTGTCTTTGCCTTGAACCACAAGGTTGGCCCCAAGTCGCCTGATATACCTCCTGATTTTGTTTCTTGGGATCATCTGATTCAAAAGGTTTTCTAATGCCTCCAGATAATCTGATGAACTTGAAAGACAGATACCAGAAGAACGTA
Source organism: Ophioderma brevispina (assembly GCA_023653785.1). NCBI lineage: Eukaryota > Metazoa > Echinodermata > Ophiuroidea > Amphilepidida > Ophiodermatidae > Ophioderma > Ophioderma brevispina. The sequence goes on along the minus strand of JAMKCH010037638.1, from coordinate 48,446 downwards.
ACATGAAACGAAGGCAGGAGGGAGGATCTTGTCAGAAGCGTGTTAATGCCATGATCCCCCCAAAAGAGACGTGTGCATCTCGAGATATGGCGGGCATGTCGAGGATTGAGATTGAATAACTTAAATACTGAAACAAAATTAATTCAAACTTATTGTCACTGACTGCTATAATCTGTTCTGTAGTGCATTGTCTCATATTTGTTAGTTTCCGTTAATACACGAATGTTTACCGAGTCAAAAAAGATATCAAACAAGATAATCGGGTTTTTAGAGGAGAAGCGAGATGGGAGAGAGAAAGACATAATAACGTGCGATTTCCTTAATAAATTTGATTTTAGGTTATACCACTGGCCCCAATTGATCAAATTTTTGTTTTTGTTCGACTAATAATTATTCCAAATTCAATGACTTTGAATTATTAGGCATGCATATCAATGGCAAATTTCACCTTTATTATATATAAAAAATTTTAATCTGAAATTAAATATGATAATTTTTTATCATTAAACATACTTTCATTTTTACAGGTAATCATACAAGTGTTTTGAGTCACATTGAAAAAGCAATGATCCATACCAACCAACTAAATCGTTAGGACATTTCAGAAATAAATGTAGAATCTCAAGGTAGGAATGGTATCAAGTAAAAAGCAATACGTTCAAGAATAGCATCCCAGTAACCTCTTTCTTATAAACCAACAAAAAAATGGACCAACCATTCTTGATAGAAATGGCTCTTTGTGTAATAAACAATACAAATACGTCATCTCAATCCACTTATTCTCTAATACCTCAAAGTAATTGGTTGTGGTGGTGTTTTTTTTTTTCGGAATTTCTAGACCGTCCACTCCAGTTAATCTACTTAGCAATACTTTAGCAACATTTGAAACTTTTAGTTCAAGACAACCATTAGTAATATGTAAGAGCGCATTTCGGCCTTTCGGAAAATATCGGCTTTCTTGACATTTGCACAGTATGGCCAGCGGGGACCGCCCATAGAGTTACGCTTCAATCTGATAAGTTAGGTCTGAATTGATACGGCCCATGTATTGTCATGTATTTTTTTATTAAGTAGTATGAGCAGGAACTTTGACACTTGATGTTTAACTCACTCGTGAGTATTATGCATATGATACTAGAAAGTAGTTTATATATGAAATGACATAGTGCGGTTTTCCATTGGGGAAGGAAGCTGATTTCACACTCGATGCTTCTAAAAATTTAACTGTCCATCGCCCTGAATTCGCTATCTCCTCGTCCCCAGAGCCCCAGATTTACCGGAAGTTTGTCAAATTTTGGTATCATAGAGCTACATATTTCTCATTTACCCTGTGAAATCTTTAATATGCCACAGAATGTTTGGGGTGTTGGAAGTGATGAGCGAAAATGTGCCCCATTTTGGTCGACCAATATTAATTTTACCCAGTACTCATATGGGGCTTACAAAATCACATTTTTGCTCTTCGCATCAAAACTAATTGAAATATCGGACGAAACTTTGCAGATGGGGTTTTGGAGTGAAGGGCCAATATCTATCAAGATGAAAATTCATATCTTTTAAATCGGTCCACCGCCGTTAAATAAAATAAAAGAATTGCACCATATGCGGAGTAAAGGCTAGTCAACGTATGAGGTTATTCCCCTTTTGTACATTTAAAGTGTATTTTATTCTCAGACCACCTTTTTAAACATAAGATCTAAATTTTAAGAATTTCTTTACTGACACGGTTTGTGAAATATTTGTACTCGACTGAAACAAGTTCCTTTAGCAGAGTGTATTGCTGGGAGTGACAGACATATTCCCAAGTGTTTCTCAGGGCCTTCAATATGTCGGTATGTATCCGCTCACTTCAACATAAGACATTAAATAAAGCCACCATGCGTTGGAAATCATTGATAATTACATGTAAATGGTCCACCCTGACAGGAACGGTTGTCGAAGCGTATGTTTTCTCTCGCCATTAACCACTACGGTCCGGGCAGTTTCGGGAGCTTCCCAAAGGGCTCCTTAAGGGGTTCGTTTTACATGTCATTGGTTTTCTATCCCGCTCACTCTTCAGGTTTCTCCAGTACTCCAGTTTTTCCTCTTTCATCTCAAATTTAACTTCTTTTCAGAAATCTGTTCTGTTTATTATCTCAACGAACTTGGTATCCATACAACCTGTGTAAACATGGTCACTATCAGAGATTTGCTTTTATTAGACATTAAATCTGGCAATAAATTACTTATGACTTAATCTTTTTTAAATAGTTAAAAATATGCCTTATACTGCTCTTATATCACTTACGTTAAGCAATCGTGAGATGCACCCAATTAACTGCAGTAGTTTCACAACACTTTGCTAATGTTACAACTCGTTTAACATGTTGGCAGACGATCAATTTGTTTAATCACCTTCATTCGTCTCACATTGCAGAATTTTACGATATTACAGACATTTGTTCTGTTTCTGAATCATGATACTTCACCCTAGTAGCGTTTCATGATACTTACGATGATTACTTTCTTCAAAGGAGTTGAGGCAAATGAACGGGGTGATTTTCTTTTGTCCTCCGACTTCCCTATTGCATTTCAGATTTCAACAACCACTGTTATGAACATGCAAAAGTGAAATTTTAAAAAAAAAAAAAAAATTAGGGGCAAAACATTGTTTTCAAAAACACGCGGAAAAAATGGGCAAAAAGAGGAAAATTCAAAATGAGCTTGCGCATTACATCAAACTTGTTGGAAAACTATTTTAGTTGAGATCTACTCGAGAGACCCAAATAACAGATATTTACACACAACTTGCAGTTTTTGGGGAATCCTGTATTTACGGGGGTTGCGAAATACACTATTTCCCATAGACTTGTACAGTAACGGTTTAGCAAACGTCCACAATTGAAAATTGTTGTTTCAGCACATAAAGGGATTAATGAATTTTACTGGGTACTAATAATGTTTACTCAAATGTATGTTGTCGAACAAATATCAGGGGCAAAAAAAAAAAATTTGGTTTGCGTTTATGAATTTTTATAAAAATTCTCAGATGACTCCCGTTAGTACCCAAGGGGAGGTTCCTGGGACCCTCCCTAATTAATTCATTAATGGCTGGCCGATTTAATATTTGGTATGAAAAGAAACGCATTTAAAAGTCAGACAATTACAAAATAACGGCGCAAAAAACTCCACGCGCGGAGCAAAGCGACCAGCGTGAAAACATTTGGACCTACTCTACCTACTTAACTTCCTTTCATCTCTATCCATTCCTCGCAAAACCCAGTTTGCTAGGATAGGTGAATCAATATGGTTGGCTCGACAGATTTGAGCCAATTGGGTTGGTTGCAGGTTGGCTTTATGGCTTGTCTGGGATACTAGTTTATGATCCCAATGTAGGATTTAGAGGGCTGACCTCGGGATAAAGCACGACCTCAAATCAGTAGTGATGCCTTTCTGGGGTACAGGACACATATCCCTTGTATGGCGGTGAAGGTGCAACCCCACACGGACATCAGGAGATGGGGGGCAAGTGTTTGGACCCCATGCAAATTGTCTCTTTTATTTTTTTAGAGCAATTTTGACAACTGATATAAGTAGGGAATTGCAAGAGCTATTACCTCCGCAAAAAGTAGAACAATCCATTGCCGGGAATTTGCCAATAGGCCTGCAAAGGTCATGATTGATGTTATAGCCCTCTATATGCTCTTTCTCCAGAAAGCTGTGTCAAAACTCGATTTTATGAAAAATCAATTTCACCCGCAATGAAATTTCTTCAAATTCACACACAGAAATATAGCTAGTGGCATAAATACTCCAAATCAGTGATCCAAAGTGTGTCGCCGTTGTTATTTTTGTTATTATCGTTTTGTAATAATAAATGGGAGACTTTCAAACAGCTGTGGGGAGGTGGTCTCAGGACCCTTTCCAAAATGGAGACAGCATCCTCAACCTCTCTTTTGTCTTGTAAAAACAGGGTGGGTGCCAACTGGTTGCCCTGTGACTAATCCTTCTCTCTTTCATTTCTCCTTTATTGAGTAAGTAGGCCCATAGGTGTAGTACTTAGGTCAACCCCAACTTTGGTGAAATAGTACCTGCTACCTTGTAGGGGGGTGATCTCGGAACCAATGTTTTAGTCAATACTTGTGAAAATCATTGTAGTGGCATTGTGAGGAGTGAAAAAAATGCCCTTTATTTTTTCGGATTTGGTCATTTTACCCCCTGGGACATGGCTATGAAGTTTTACATATTTTGTCTATTTTTGCGCATCTACATAGTTGGTTTAGCTTATTACGATTGGTTGACTTAATCAAATTTATTTGGAATTCTTTTTTTAAACAACTTTCAGGAGAAGAGAAAATGATTGCAATAGAACGAACTTTTGCCTCAAGTCAAAATTGAGGAAATTTTGACCTTTTTGTACCCCCTCCCCCAGCAATGGGGCAGCCTAATGACATGGATCTGGGCATAACTTGTGCCTCACCCTACCAAATGCCCAAAATGGCTGGCACAAACCCTCAAAAAAGAAATGTGGCAAATTACTTTTTCGGCATTTGTTTTAACTTTTTTACATTTCCCCAGACCCAGGGGACCCAATGTGGTTGGGGAGGGGAAAAAATGATACATAGGGATACTGCCTGTGCCCTCCTGCGCTATACCCCAGGTTTAGCGGCTATGCCCATCTGGGAAATATATGTAGCATTATGTTGACCTTTTTTGTGTCAATGCTAACCTTTGTTATATTTCTCTACACAAATGACAGACCACGGGAGCCCCCAGCAGGATCGGATAGGATGAATGCATGGGAAGCAGCCTCTTGTGCACCCTTCTAAAATATTTCCCACCCTATACAAACCTAGGGCAATTAAATAAATCCCAAATGACGAGTGAATGGCTTGTTATCCCTACAATATTCCTAAGCATTCATGTTTGGCTACCCCTCCTGTAGAGAAAATGAGGGACAAAATATTGACCCTTGTTGTAGACAAACCGATGTCAGACATCCAGTAATTGTTCCGGCATTTAATCCTCGGGACTTCGATCCATATTGTGGCTCTCTCGCCTTGTGGGGGGGGTGGGGGGGAGGGCACTCCATCTTGGGCCATGCTTATGTAAGGCTGTTAAGAGCCCTTTTTCAGCATCGTTGTCACCCAAAGACCCCATATTTTGTGAAATTTTACCACGTCACTCCCCAAAGCCCCCTATTTTTGGGGAAAATTTTCACCAAAAGACCTCAATTTTTTAGAAAATCCTCCCAAAGACCCAATTTTTTAGAAAATTTTGCAAATTTTTCCTTGGAAATCCGGGGTCTTTCCGGCATAATGAAGGTTATTTAAAAGGGGTGGTCATTCAGTAATAAGCCTCAGAAAAAGGGGAACATGGTTCAAAGTTAAAAAATAAGGGTTCCATTCGTAAGAAATTTGCCGAAATTAGGGCACAGTTCATGTAATGTTTCAGAATTGGCAAGAACGGCTGAATAAAGAGGTTTATGTTTACAGAAGCTATTTTTTTTCAAAAACCTGGAAAAAAATATAAGAGTCTATTTAGCTGAAAAGAGGAAAAAAAAAGTTCATTGGGTAATATCGTTGGGTAAATGATTAGGCCTGAAACATAAAAAGGAGGTTTTGGGCATTAGCTGGTTCAAAAAAGGGGGCCTTTCAATAAGCACATACTGGCATACCGCAACATGAGTAGTGCCCCCCCCCCCCACTCTCCACCGGAAAAAAGTATAAGACATCACCTTCAATGGAGGAAGTCACAACTAGTTTTGTCATATGGACACGAAACTCTACGTATATTAATATTATTATTGTAAATGGTCACTTCAGGTTCTTTTCCCCGGGTGAAGGGTGGGTGTGGGGCAATCATATGAAATTGACATATTTTTTGTGCCTATTGCCATGTGGGTTATCATTGTGGGATTTCTTGGAAAAAAGGGGCGATTCAGTGTGCACAGTAATTAACACTTAAGTGGACCAGGGGGTGTTTCCTATCCGGACCGCCCAAAAATCGTTTCTGCGCTGGCCGCTTTACGCTGGGATTTTTGCGCCGAATTTTTTGTATCGTCTGACTTTTAAAGGCGCTTCTTTTCATACCAAAATAATTAAAATTGGCCAAGCCGTTAAGAGTTAATAGTGGGGTCCCATGGAACCCCCCCCCCTTGGGCACTAACGGAGTCATTTCGAATATTTTTAAAAATAGAATAAGAAACCAAGAACACAAAGCAATTTTTTTGCTGATATAAGTTCACACATACATGTCAGTAAACATTATTATACATTACAAAAAAATTACCCCTTTAGGTGCTGAAAACAAACATGTCCATCCTGGATGTTCCAAACCGTTACTGTAGCAACTCTATGGGAAAAAGACGTGCATTTTGCAACACCCGTAAAAAATACAGGATTCCCGAAACTGCTAGTTTTTGTGGTAACTATATGTATTTGGGTCTGCTAGAATAGTATCAACATAAAATACGTTTTCAAAATGTTTGGTGGAACGCAAGTCTCATTTGAATTTTCCGTCTTTTTTCCCAATTTTCGCGTGTTTTGAAAACAATGTTTTGCCCCTAATTGCAGCCAAAATAACAAATTTTCATTTTTTGTTGCTGATTTGGGCTTGTCTTATAACCCCTACTCACAGTGTATAAATTCATGCAAAAGTCCCTCGGAATTGTTTCCTTAGGGGGTTCCCATGGAACCGCCCCCCCCCCTTGGTCATCACCGGGGTGAAAACCCTTGGTCACTTAAGTGTTCCCTGGGGTCATTTGCGGTGATCCAGACATTTGCTTTCGAATGATTATTTTGGACACATGCGGCAGGCAATGTTTTTACTAATTGTCTAATGATTATTACTCATGACCACATTTAGAATGGCTGAAATAGCGGCAGATCATGAAAATAGGATCATTAATTCTGGGGCCGGGGTCGGGGGTCATTGGGTGCAGTCTCAGCTTAAAAACAGTTTTGGACAGGAAGATGACGCATGCCAATATGTGTTATTTTCAAACCTCCACCCCTCCCCCGGTGAAGATGACAAACTTAAAATTGTTGGAAAATATTAGGGCGGTGCTTCCCTACCCAGCCAGATGTCACTAGTTTTGGAAATTATTTTCCTTCTTTTAGGAGCAAAACAATGTATGCTTTCAAATCATTGGCATTTAAAACTTATCAGTTTGCAAGTTTTGGCCAAATTTTGACGTCATTATGACGTCATTATGACATAAATTGGGTATTAATTTCACCTATAAGGCATTAAAGTAATAACATACATGTAGCATTATGTTCAGTTAGACACTGATACATCATTTGTTAGGATTATATGTTTAGTACGTAGAAACCATAGCATGAAAAGACTATAGATTTAACCATTTGGCCACGGTCTTATATGCCAAAATATGCTCAAAAACCTGTTATCTTCAGGACCCATGTCCAAGGGGTAAAATAACCAAATCAGATGAAACAAAGGCATTTTCCCACTCACCATGCCACCACAAATATTTCCACAAGTATTAAAATAATATCTCACAAAAGAGTTTCAGATCACCCCCTATTATAATTCCGTCTGTGCGCCATTATTTGCACTCGGGTTTAGGAGAGAATATGAAAAGGACATTTTCGCAATGTGAGATGACTAAAAGCATAAGGGGAGCAGGGCCCAACATTTATTGCGGCTTTTATTGTCGACGACACGAAAAAGCGTGTCTAATGAAGAAGAGTAAGTCACGAATGAAACCATGCAAGGCTCCTGGAAAGTCTACGTCCACCAGAGCAACTTAGTTGTTTCTTCAGGTCCTGTGTGGAAAGCAGCTTAGCTAATATTGGCGCGAAACATGGACAATGAAATTCCCAGATCTTGCAAATTGCACAAGTTTTCATCATTGTAAGCACATGAAGAATATAATTGGGGTGGGTATTGCCAGAATTAATCAGTCCCAATCTGTTTGGAGACTTGCATTTTCAAGTAGAAGTGCAAACTTCCCTGGTGTCTATTCTGAACCTCGCACCAATTCACCCCCACATAGGAAGGATTCAAACGCCCCCTTTGATCATAATCCCTCTGTTGCATCGAATTGGCGAGCAATCACTACTGTAGAACTATTTTGAAAACTCTGGCCCGTATTCAGAAACTTGTTTAGCTACACGCGAGCTTAGCTTAAAAATCGCCGTATTTAAAATTGCGTTAGCAACATGCGTTTCAATATTTCTACCATTTATAGTTGCTTAAACAGAATCTTTAAACACGAGCAATATCGTGTTTTTTTAAAGACCACTAACTTGAGTGTAAAAAGACCTATTATGTGTATTGTGTTCTCATCTTGATATGAGAGCCTCGCACGTTCACATACCCCCATCAATTACCGTGGGAAAACAATTGCGGGTTTTGATGGTAAACGCAATAATTCATGTTGCCAAAGCCCTATTCAATACTGTGTTTAATATTGATGGTTAACACTAAAACGGCGGTTTTTTTGTTTATCTCTTGGGAATGAAATGTATTCGATGGCTCAATTTCAGGACACAAGAGAAAAATACGGCCTTTCATCTGATATCAAACTCGATCATATACTTCTGGTAAATCGGGGGGGTCCCAAAGACGATCGGATCATGCCCGTTAATCGTTTAGTGCACAAAGTGTATCATGGCTCCGTAGCGTTTAAGAGGTGCTAACACCACTGGACGAGAATGATAATGCGCCATTGCTGTTGTCATTGGACAGTTCAATGAACCGTGCACTTGAAGCCAACCACCCTAAACACTTTTTAAAGTACCAGGCACGTAGTTTAAATTTCGATGTATTTTGGCATAGTTAAATTGCGTTTACTTTAAACCATTTCTGGAATTGCGTTTACATAAGCCATACGTTTATCTCTCATATAAAACGATCGCTTAGCTTAAAACCCGCTAAACACCTTTTTGGAACACGGGCCTCTATGTCCGAACACGTAAAGTGTAAAAAGAACAGCCTGTCTCAAAAATGGTAACTCCGAAAAAAACTTGGTTAAAGAGTGAATTTCAAAATCAGTCATTCTTACTTGGCATATATTAAAGAAAAAGAACCAGCTTTTCCAATGGGTTTATTTCATCTTATTTTCTTTTTGTCATCGGCAGAGATATAATACATTTAATGCATCACCAAAGTAGATTTTGTGCCACTTTTATGCATGGCAGAGTTGCTTCGCCCAGTTATGCCACCATGCTGTCTTAAACCTCCAAAAACAAAGATTGCAACTTGACAAGCGAAACAAAACACAGGATAAAAGTAAACAAAAGCAGTCCAGTTTTATCGACACAAAGTTTTAATAGTCAACATAATCAGTTCCAATTATTTACAATCTTATTTTCATCAATAATAAACAATATAAATATTATTTGCACCGTCAATTAAAATGAACTTGATTTATTTTCAAAATTGGTATATGTTAGAATTCATGCCAGAAGGAAGGTAATTGCAACCAAAATAAAACACTCCAAATCCAAGAAACGGTTTTTTTAAGACTATTGCACTATCTTGTTGCATTTAAATTATGCAAGTCTAATAAAAATTTGAATTTGGAAGTTAATAGTATCAAAAATGTTGGTAGGAATTTGCGTTTCATGATACTCAGACCATACAAACTCTCTCCTCCAGGTTTGTTTTTGTTACGCCGGGTGTCTGCTGTACGTCATGGTTCGCTTCTAAAAAGAACCAGATATGTAGAATGTTATCACTTTATCTTAAAGCCAGAAACTATAATCATAACTTCCACCATTAAGTAACTTTAGAGTTTCTTTTTGAAGTTAATCCCTTTTTAAAGATGTTTCTCTGCTCAAGTGTGAATAACTTATGTTAACAAATTCATTCACCGTTTTCACTCACAGGAAAGTGGCACAAACTCGATCTTTTTGTTCAGCAGTAAACTGGAGTTATTCTCTCGATTGCAACAAGAAATGGATGAAACAAAAAATCCCTGGAAGGCTGGTATTTTTCTTTAATGTGATGTACAATACGACTGATTTATGTTGAGATATAATTGAAAAAAATCGGTTTTGCTTGTATCATTTTTTTGAGGACAGGTTGTATATTGATTATTACAACATGTTCCGGCTTCGCGTGTGTAGTTGTTGTTGTGTCTTTATATAAAGAAGTTTAATGTACATGTTTTTGCGTTCATTTTTACTGCCCGAGACTGCCCAGTGCGAAAATAAAGGATTGAAAGTTTGACCAACTTTTGACGGGGGGGCCGTCTGGATTTTCGTTGGGCACACATGCTCGTTTCAGGGATTCTGAAAGTGACCCTATGCCCGGCCATATTGGACAAACTTTGCGTTGAAACTTATTGACATAATTAGTTTTCAGTGAAAATATTCATGGCAACATTATTCCGGTTATTATAGCAGTAATAAGACATCCAAGAAAGGTTACTGTGCTATTTTAAATATATTTTCCATAGTATTATCCCAGGGTTTTTATTTTTTCACTCTCTTTGAAATTCCACTTATAATGTATTATAAACGTGTTTACTTGTATGCAAAATATTGTGAACAATTAATTTTTCACTTTGTTTTACAGTACTGCATTATTACATAATTACTATCATATGTTTGGCGGTGTGTAGGGACGTATTCTATAATGGAACAAATAAAAATTGATTGAAGATGGAAGGGTTAGCTTATTTGCCGTGAGATATACCCCTTGCAGGGACCGTTCTCAATTACATGAAAAAAGATAGCCAATATACAGCAAATGAAACTTCCTACTGCAAGAAAAAGTACACAACTTAGGGTATTTTGCTGATATGTTTAGGGTAATTTTTCCTATGTGTATCATTGAACCACAGCGCTAGTCACAATCACAACTGAATTTGTAAACCCAGCGGGACTAGAACTGCATTATTGTGAATTTATACCCTTTAGCGGTAGTCCCGCATTTTGCAGCTAGGTTCCCTCTTTTTTTCGAAACGAGATGGGTTCCCGACCAATATCCAAGAACACCCCGGGTGTGTTGATATGTTTGAGTATTACTTCGCAGCATTCATCTTCTTGCTGATTTCGTGAATCCGATGACCCCGGAATATTTAATCGCAATGAAGAACGGAAACCAACCACGAACTGGAATTTTCTCGAGCAGAAAAGTATGAAATAGGATTATCCTCGGAAAAGGGACAAGGGCGTTGAAGCCATTCAAACCAGTCGTCCGTGGCTGGGCGCTGACATTTTGAATATTGCACGGGAATAATTAGTTAGTTGGGTCTTGTAACAACACCATAAGGTCAATACAACAACCGGCAAAATATCAGTTGTTGAATGTTGGGTGCTATTGGGCGGTTAAATTTTGTCCTAACCCATGGCAACACAAAGACTGATTTAAATAAACCGCATCAATGAAATTTACTTTGTCACCTAAGCGCGCCTTAAGCACCTAAGCACCTAAGCGAGAGCGAGTGAGTATCTGAGTACAATGATCCAGGTGCACTTTATTACACCTGGCCACATCTAACAAATACATCAATTTGTATCATACCGATTAGGTATATGCAAAGCGGCACCCACAGTATGGGGAAGAAGCGGGGAGCCATTGCTTTATATGTTGGTACTCTTGTTTCGTTGTGGTCGGCAAAACATGCGAGACGATGAATTTCTAAGATGACCGTAACGTTTTGCCTCTCTATCTATATAGAACGTCTATGGGAAGGGCCATGAGAGAATATGAATAACAATTGCCAATATGGGGCGCGCAAATAATCATTCAAACGTCCAATGTGGGTCGTTGATGGTTCCTTCTTATCCAGCCCGTACGCAGGGGGGGGGGGGGGTGCGAGGCGGGTTGCGGCCGGCCATATTAGAAATGGGCCTATCATTTTCTCAAATAGCTCTCTGCACACAACTCCAGTGCATTGTGCATGTTGTGAGTGAACTCTTCCTTATCTCACCACGCCAAAGGACAGTCCAGGACTAGTAATAGTGATGTCACACAGACATGTTCATGATGTTAGAGTGCACTGACTGCTGGTGTTTGTGTATATACTTGATGTACGCTATTAATTACAACTTATTGTTTTTAGTATTAAAATAAAGAACGCAAATAATAAACACAAAGTTGCTGAAGTATCACACCGGCTGGCATACACATGTAGTTAAATCACAACATGCTACATATTAGCAAACCTTTGATAGTAAATTTAATGATTAATAATTAATAGACATGTTTTTTTCAGTAGGCACACTCAATTCATGCATTTTTTTCCTGGTTGGCAGACATTACATGAATATGTACATTTATAAAATAGGCAAAGTTAATTTCAGAATGTCATAACTGGTTATGAATGGGAATAACAAGCATCAAACTTGTTAGATACTGCACCAGAATGCGTGTGTGCCTGTCGTAGCTTGACCCACTGGCCACGGCACACCCCTCGAGTAGTAGTGCAGCAAGTGTCACCTGCCCTCCCGGCGTTGACCACGCTGGCTACGGAGCGGGTAGATGCATGTTTTTGATAACCACTTGAGCAAGAGTTGTTCACCTTCATCCTTATGCCTTTTAGATATTACTTTAACCCCATTATGAACTTTGTAAGTCCGTTTGAACTGGCATCATGGGACCTTCCTAGCCAAAGGTTTGTGGCATTGAAAATCATGATAAATTGGCAAATATGTGACTTTTTACACTTTCTTCATTGCAAATTTTTGCCAAACATGTCTCTCTTTGTATATTAATGGCAGGAGAAAACCTAGAGCAATCTTTTTTTAGAAATAGTAGTCAAGAGTTGACTTATTAACTGTTCTGTCGATTGACAGATTTATCCTCACCAGCACTAACGAATTGGATGATATTTTAGCAATGACTGTACTGACTTTGAATGAGGAGTTACCGGTTGTATAAAACTGAAGTCACGCATGTAAAACGTGTACTGAGAAGGATTTTGTCCAATGCCCCCCCCCCCATTCCCAACAAGGGAAAAATGGTCCACTTTTTGATGATTTTTTTGTAAAAAGGGCACAATTTAGAGAAATTTGACAATTAAGCCCTTTTTGTTGGTGAAAATTGTCAAAAAAAAGTCCAAAAAGGCCATTTTTAGGGGGGTTAGGTCAAAGGTCCACTTTTTCGAAAAAAGAGTCCACTTTTCGAGTCCCGCACACCCCCCCCCCCCAAAAAAAAATAAATCCTGCGTACGGCCCTGTTCTTACATCCTTTCTTCCATTGGACAAGCACAAGTATACGCATTTGGACACGCATTACGTATGGTTCCTTCATCATCTTGCGGTTACAACCGCTAATAAATTCCACAACGACACCCAGCAGGTCTTGTTAGCTCGGATTTGGCGGATCCCGTGCTGGGTGTCTCTGTAAGCAACTCGGTGTGTAGTTGAATTCAAGTATCGGTACAGAGCTTCGTTTAACTTGTGCGTGTTCGCGCTATTTTCGGCCCAAGGAAGAGTGAGACACTGAAGATTCTAGTCGTGATTTATTTAAATAATTACAGAAACATGTGCCCCTAGATTGTGTTTATTCTTGTGAAATAGTATACATATATTTATAGCAGAAAACTTACAGAGGAAGTTTATTGCCAGAGCTTTATAGGGAAATTGCTGTCCATTGCGAAGACTCTGATAGCCCCCCACCCATTCACCTCCATGAAGTGCCTTCATGAAATGAAGCGTGATTCTCGAAGATGAGACATTGGAAACTAATGAAGCGTTATAGTTGAAACTCTGTAAGAAAAATACTAGAAGAATTGCATGGAACAAGCTAAATGTAATAGAGAAAAATCACAGTAGATACGCAAAGGCCCGGTTTCAAAAACAAACAACGAAATTGAGCATTTTACTGAACGTGTCCTTGTGTCCATAGCCAGACTGCCAGATTAATGGAAATTGTATCCAGGCGCACTTAAAATCATTCGGACTGAAGAGTGAACCGGGACGTTGAGAAGGCTAATGAAGTCCAAAACGATGATTTTACATCCTCGGAAAACAAAAGTCGGGATGTGATAAGCAGAGCCATTATTCTTGAACGAATATGAATAAGACTGTTTTGGCCAGGCAATTGCATACTGCTGGTAGTTTAGGTCCAAATAAGCTATAATATGTAAGACCGTTAACTTGAAGAGAGGGTTTTAAATGGACACTTCAAATATTTGGACTTTGAAAAAAAAAAAAATCTTTTAAAATTTGGGATGAATGACCTGGGTTAGCAATTACATTTGAAGAGCTCTGGAGGGAGCTATTAAAAAACATTGGCCTGGAGGTGAGTTTGAAAATGGGAATTTTCAATCGGGGAATCGTCGCTATATCGCACCACAAGTTGAAATGACTTAAGACGGCAGATGGTTTGATATGCGAATGTTCCATAATTTGACATGACAACTTGAGAACTTTAACCAAGTTGCGAGAAGAAGCTTAAATGCAACCGAGTAGAAGGTAGGGCTTCATGTGACATTATTTTTTTATAATGTGGGAGTGTGTGGGACAAAACTGACAGGCAGTTTAATCAACGGAGATAGAGTGACCGTTGTCTTATATCACTCTGTAAGCCATTCGCGATATTATGGACTAGTCTGTCTGTCATTCTTTCCGGTGTATGCCCCGGGGATATGCGGCAATATGAAAGCGATACAGCTACGCGTTCAAGTATTGAAAACTGGTTTAATAGGTGCCCGAATACTGCCCACTGACAGAATGGATTAATTTACTAGAGTATAATATTTTAAACTATATTTTTTTCAGACAGGCGATTGAATTTGACCCCGATTGTTCCACTACATAGGAAAGTCACTGGCATACAAATAACTTCAATTTTGACGTCGCGAATTCGCTATTGGTTTCAGACGCATAACCATTATTAGACAAATTATTCGAAATGTATAATATGAATATCACACAATATTTAGTCAACCATGCGGTTAAGCAATAATGGCACATTTTTGAAGAGGCGCCCCGCATTTTTCAAAATTTTGATATTTTGCCGACGTTACGTAGGTATTTGGTTAGGAAACTATACCTGCGAACGAGAATCCAAAAAATGCGGTATTTATCATAAATTGAGCGATTTTGGTAATCTGGATCCCAGATGGCAATGCTACAGTTTATGTCCGTGCCATGACGAAATAGTGCCACCTCGAGAAATGACCTCTACGCTTAATTTGCCTGGACCAATAAAACAACTAATGGATGAGCGTAAACACGTTCATGGCACTATTTTTTCCGTCTATTTCACATGGAAGCCGTTTCTCAGTAGCGTTTAATTAATTTCGGGGATCCGATAAGAATTATATAATGTACAAAAATTCGTTTAATGATGAAGACCGACATTTTCGGCTTAACACATTCACAGGTATTGTTTACTAGCCAGTTACCAATGCAACCGGGTAAAAGCTCAATTTTTTTTGAAAAATTGGGGGCGCCTCTTCAAAAAAATTGCTAATATTGCTTTAGTAGAGAGTCAATCGCGTGTAAACGGTTTACCGCTGCATTGATGCCAGTCCCATTCATCACCAAATTATTTTATTGTTTGCACCTAAATATCCAACGCTTTCTCGTGTAATAAGCTATGAGTTGGGAATATAAGCCAAATTTATTTAAAGGTCAACTTTGATTAAAGGTTTTTTGTTCCGATTTAGTGTATTGTTTCTCTACTTGATATGAGACCTGGCACTTGCCACATACACCCCATCAATCAAGTACCGTGGGAAACAAACTTGCGGTTTGGTGGTAGACGCAATAATGCTGTGCAAAGCCCATTCAATACTGTTGTGCTAATAAAAGTGATTAACGCCATCAAACGGCGTTTTTTTTGTTTAGAAAAAACCTTGGAATGAAATGGATTCGAGGCTCAAATTGCAGGACGACAATGCATGAAAATACGGCCTTTCATCTATATCAAAATTGAATCGCTACTTCCGGGTAAACAGGGGGTCCCCAAAGACGATCGGGAACACGCACCTTTAATTGTGCACGGACACCACTCTATATTGTTTAAAGTTTAGAGTTGAGAGATATATCTACCCAAACAAGCATCCACTTTTAATATATCTATCTACTACTTCCACTTTTGAATGCTTCATTGAAGGGTCGCATCTTTGACATCTGCTATGTCAACAATACAAATCTAGACACCTATAAACACCAAATATCTTAGCTTCCACGGAACGCATAACGCGGCATACGGAAAAAGCGTTGTTTCTTTGTGGGGACCGTTTGTGTAAAAAGTTATCACGGTACTGTGTAGATACTGTTGTTTGGAAGGTAGTTCCCTTTGTTGGGTATTTGGATATGGATTTTAAAGGAAGAACAGCACGCAGGTTTGAATGGAGAGTAAATTTGAAGTATAGCCTTTAAAATCTATCGTCCTGCTTAAATCACAATAGCTATGGATGTTGTTTCAAGGTCGGATTCCAGTATATGTACTGAAAAAAATCCTTATCACTTCACAAGTATCAAGACAACTGAAAAGACTCTGACACCAAATTCCACATAACTTCAGCCTACTAATTCATAAACAAAATAGTGATGAAGCTTACAATAGGTAGTGCTTCAGCAGCAGGAGAAGGGGGCTGCTTGTCATACGTAGACAAGGGATAGTCTTCTGTAAAATGAGCACGGCTCTTTCAGGAGACATCATTAGGCAAGGGACCAGCCCAAATATTCATCTCCTGTTCTGTCCCAAATAGGTTGGAACGTACTCATCATCTGCTAGACAGGTCTGAACTTGTCCGCGCAGCTACCTTCAAAATATAGCCCCTCAGACAAGGAAAATTCAACATGGCCAATAGTTTTTAACTTTTAAAAACTATTAAAATTTTATTATGCAGGTACTAAAGAAGTATTTTTGGTTTCGAGGACCTCTTCTCACTCATGAAGGTAGTGCAATAGGCCAGAAGAGAAGTTATTTTGGTTTATAAATAAAGTCATAAAAACGTATTCTTATCTTTAAAATGCACTTGAAACCTCCATTGATTTAAATTTTATATTTCCTTTGGGACTGACTTCAACGACGTGCAGAATTTTATATTTACCACATATAACTCGATGACTTGTACTTCTTAAACCTTTCAGTTTCCATCAAGAATCTAAAAACGTCTTAAAGACATTTCAGTTATCGCGAAACGCGTTTCAAGAACAGCTCAAATACGCTACATGCTTTAAAATGTTTTTTTTAGGATACAATTCTGTCAATATCCATTACTACGCATTGACTTTATCTGAAATAGACTTAACTAGCGGTTTCAAGGGCTAATTTACCAATTTTTATATAACCCAACACTTATGATTGCGATTTATTTGCTCATTAGCGAAGTAGTAGTTAGTATCCTCGCAAAATGAGTTCGACAGGTCACTATGAAAACGGCTTTCCAAGTATGTGCCTTTTTCGTCTCTTGTTTTAACAAGCGAGTCTAAGATGAAAAAGTTTAAGTCAATCGGAATCAAGCGTAGGTCATAGATGCCAACATGCATGAGAACTTTGTAGGGTAATGAGATCGAAGATCAATATGAACGTCAAACGGTTATCTGATGGTAATTAAGTCAAAAGATGGTCCAGCTGTAACCTAAAAGTTGAAAATCTCAAATTAAGTATTTAAAACGTTTAAAAACCCAATTGAAACCTTAGTTACATGACGGTTAGTCAAGGAATTCGGTGGGGCTAAAGCTTATCGTCGCCGTGCCGGTCGTAGCGTAGTTATTGATTTACTTAATTGTCTATACAATTTGGAGGGATTAGTAAAAGTTGTAGAGGGGAGGTCCATTGGTTTCTCGCGCCAACATATTTTATACACTAAATTATGTTGCCCAAAATTTTATGTAATTATTAGTTGCGCATATTGTGGTGAGATGGCGTTTTATGCTCTTAGTTACGGGAAGTAATCTTGTTTTCAATTTTTATTGCAGAAAGGTAAAATATTCGTTTTCCTATTACGAGCCAAAGGTAGGAAAAAGTCCTTGTGAAAGTGGTTTTCCTTTTTTCGGCGGGAGAAAGATGAATTTTGTGCGAATTGCAAAAAATCATTTTTGGACCGCATTTGAAATCGTACGACCAATTTTAATTTCTTTTTTTTTCTGTTATGTGGTCGATTTGATGTACCCCATCATGACCAGCGTTTGAGAAAGTGGTTTTTAGAGGGTACCCACGCAAAGTGTTTGAATAGAGTCCGTTTATTAGTAACTCTATTCGGCTGGGCAATACGGGATCCTGGGTTTTTACAGGAAATCATTTTTTACCGAAATTCCTATCCGACAATGCACCAACGATGTACGAGTAGATAAATAAAAAGCGCATATATATTCTATGGTGTTTTGTGTCATACGGTCATTTTTCTGTCTGTCATAATGTGCGAAAACCGTTTGCTGTGTACACACACCATTTTATCCAGTCCAGACAATAACATTCTTGATTGCCTTGTAATTTTGCGCCACAAATGTGTGAAATGTCTACCTAAGTTTACCAGGTGAGCAGGCCCGCACAAAAGAAACCGACCCGATCGCTTGGGGCTGATGCATATCTACTCGTACATGGGGGGGCGTTGGTGGCTTGGGAATTCTGGGCTAAATTATTCGGGTATAAAAAAGATTTCCGGTAGGAAACCCAGGATCCACGTATTGTGTATAAATTATAACTCATAATATCAGTGGACATGTGAAGATCGATCATCCCCCATATATTTGTTTGACAAGGTCAATTTGGGGAACCATCTAAAAAAAAACCAAAACAAACACTAAGGCTTGTTTGGACTGATTTCAATGTATCTAGGCTGATTTTGAATATCCCCATGAAAATAAATAATTTTGAAATGTTTTTAAAAAAATGACCAAAAATAATGCGTGTGTCGAGTTCACTCGACATCCACATGCTAAGAGTAACTTAATACCATAGTACAAGTTTCTTAATACCTTAATATTTCCTTTTTCATATCAATAATTAATTCTGAATAGTTAGCATTACAGCAGATTTTACCATCAATTTAAGAGTTCCGTGTGTATTGATTTGATTAAGAAAGGTCCAAATTTCTGATTAATCCGGTCTATTACAAGACATGAATCTAAAGAGTTTGTCACGAAGATTAACCAATCCGTTAGTTAATAAGTTCCTACCATCCACTAACACAATTAATTTGAATCTAAACGTGAGACTTTGGTCATAGTTATTGTTTACAGACAAATACGCAATAAAGGTATAACGCTTTTCTCTGTATAGCCCCTTGTAAAGCGTGGACTATTTATTTTCGGCCTTTAACAGGGATAGCTAGGGATTTGATTGGGTCACGTCTGTAAACAACGTATGTTTTTCTTCTGGACTTGCTTATCGATCAATTTTAAATTAACTAGTGCGAAACTAGAATCAAGTGGCTTATTTCTGGTGTCTGGTGTTGTCCCATGGTTTACGCATATTACACACACTTAGTAACTGAAAAATAGGTACAAATGGCGTATTTTCTGCAAGAGTCATGTCATCATACAGTCCCTGATCCCGCCTTTGAAGTTTTACCGTGGTAACGGGGTAGATGCACAACGTATGTCGTAGCAGATTTCCTACCCAAAAGTGTGAGGTGTGCGACAATTTTTACATTCTAGATTTATAGATTTTTGGTTGATTTACATGATGGGTTACTTCCACCTATACCAATGTGTGGAATATGGTTGCAATATGAGCTATAAGTGCCTTTTCTATAACACTTGAGAGTCGATTCTCATTTTATTTATAGTTACTTATAAAAGGTAGATATCCGATGAAATATAATACCAGAATGCAATTAAAAAAATACATGAGTGAATATGTTTTTTGTCTTTCATTACGTTAAATAAGAACAAGAATAGTCTTTTACAAAGACAACCTCGCTTAAACTAGGATGTTGTACTTATATGTTTAGGTGTAAAATCTTGAAGATCAAGGGAACCCCTCTCTTTTTAGAGAGATTATATAAACACAGTATATATGTCAGCATCAACCAGACTCGTGCATCAACCTTTAATTTGAAATACACCCAAAGACCCCCCATTTTTGCAGTCCTGTCACCGAATGCCCCTGGGTTTGGAAACGCCAACATTACACCCATATCCATTTCATATGTGAGTTCCCCCTCCCCAGCACGTTTCAGGACACTGTACTGTTGGCCAGATTTTCCCCATTCATCATTGCCCTCATCATTCATTCATGTCACAAATCCTCGTGAAACTGCTAGTATTTCATTTTGTTTAATTTATAACTTCCTTGTTATATGAGTGTTCAGCAATGTGGAACGTTGTGGGTAGTTTATCAATCAAAAATATTCATTACACTGAGATTACAAACTTCAAACTTACAGCAATGCTTTGCTTACAGAACATGTTTTAAAACAATACCTTGTTATCTGGGCATTGTACACATAAATGGTACTCCCAAGACCATGGGTCAGATCATCCATTATGTGTTATGAACTGATAAGTTATCCAATGGAGATTTGGGCTGTCCCATCCCATCACCGTTTTGTTTCTAGCTGTTTAGGAAATGTAATGAATTTCCTAGTAAGCATATACCATGTCCTTAATTCTTAAAATAATGGGAACCGGAGGACTTTGCACTGCTCTATGAGACAACACCCAACTCTGTGCATGACTGTGATATTCTGCCAATCATTTGCTTGCTGCACATATGCTAGGGTAACTTGCAATGTTGTGGCGTTTATCTACTCCGATTTTATACCATCTTCGATGGAAAAACGTTACGTACACTGCCAAAAACGGATTGGTTAACTTTAACACCATGAATCAATAAGGGACGGCACCCACTGGTGCTAGTTGGTGTGGTTAACAAAAGATAAGCACGGTATTATGAGTTGGAAGATTGTCAGATGTGTGATTTATTCGTCCTTATTAAATAGTTATTCACTTTGCGTGTGGCAAAATGATGTCATGCAGTGCAAGACACTTGACATTTTAAGAAATTTCCTTATTGTAGATAAGGAAGATTTTTTTCATCCAACTGATTGGCGGTCATCTTGGTGTACAGAAATACACCCACAATGTAACTCTTGCTCGTAGGTCGGTTAAACCTTTAAATTGGCTCGCGGTGTAACACCTTCTTATTAATAGAAAGATAGTAGCACATTTTTTTGAAGAGGACCCAATTTTTCAAAAAAATATGTAGATTTTTACACGGTTGCAGTGGTAAACATACATGTGAATGTGAAGTGGAAAATGTCTGTGTGTCACAAACGAAGGAATTTTGTAATTAGAATAATAATTATTATGGGGATACCGATAATAATTCAACGGCTGGACCATGGAAATGCCTTCCAATGTGAAAATAGACGGGGAAAATAGGATGTACGTGTTCTACACTAATCCATTAGTTGTTTATTGGTTAGAAAAGTCAATGTCAAGTTAGAGGTTATCTTCTCGACGGTGGTCACACTTTTCACTCATGGCGGACATAAAAGTAGATTTCGAGCTCTGCGTTAAGTCCATAATCTGTGATGCCAATTCTAATTACAAAATCGCTTTTTTATGAATAAATACGTTATGATGTCTCTAAGACGTCAAAGGTCAGAAAACCTTTCAAACCCAAAATAAAGAGCCTGAATGCACAGTGATTATAAATTTATATAGTAAAACAGTTTTAATTATCTTCAATTGTTTGGTTCAAGAATTGCTAATGTCCAAAACAAAATTACGATAAAATCACACACAATATTTAAGTTATAATACTTAAAGTTTCAGTATTGTCCGGTTGTTGCAAGAAAGAGGAAAGCGTTGCGGTAAACTGATGATATGTCACTCACAGCGAAGACTCCAAAATGACACAGCGATAAGTCACATAAATATCAAGTATATGCCAATAATGCGAATCTTCTGAGTCTTGAAGATAATTGTGTCCAGCAGTTCAGACGACAAGGTTTTTCCCCCGACGAACGAATATTCCACAGTAGAAATCCAGGTATGTTACCCACCATCAGTCTGCCGCAATGTCCTCATTAGAACCACAAATGGAATCCATATTGATTCAAAACTTGATTAGATCTTCTGGCTTAAAAGACGACAGGCAGACAATTCATCAGCTATCAAGCTCCGGTGGACATCCAAGTTTTATAAATACTGGCAGATGTATAATAAATCTACCATTATTGTAGATTAAGGACTTGCCTATAACTATACTGTATATAGCTCCAGAGTACAACTGCTTGGCGACTCAAAACTTTTGCAACTCCTCAACTTTATACAATTTTTGCACAAAGTTTCCAAGCCTTAAAATAGACATTACCCACAGCATCATGCATAATAACATACCTTGCACTAGCTGACCAATTGGAATCACAAAAATTACATTCATTGACAACTACATCACTTCACATAATAACTCTATGGGGGAATCCCCCAGATCATGCAATTTTTTTGATCTTAAAGCATACACAAGTTGACTCAGTTTCTAAGTTAACATCTTGGGGAATTCCCCACCTCCCCTATTGTGCAATCTAACAGGTACACCTTGCAAACAAACTAGGGGGATACCCTGCTCTCTTTTTATCATAAACAAAGTAGTTTTCCCGTGAAGAAAATCTTTTCTCAAATAAAATTGAGAAATAATATTTTAATCAAAATTTTGAGGGTAATATAAACAATACGCATTCTTAGCATTCTCGTTCGCAGGTATAGTTTCCTAAACAATTACCAACGTAACTGTACCAAAATATCAACTATTGAAAATTGTGGCGCTCTTCTTCAAATGTGCCATTATTGCTTTAACTATTGCCAACAAACTCAGCTCCTAGGTCGAACCTTCAAAGGTCCTATCAAGGTGAAAGGTCATAGGGTCAACTTGAGAGAGTGAAGAAAATAGTGAATCGCGAAAGCATTGGACACTATTGGTTTGAGAACCGCTTGCCTTTTGAAAAGCAAACACACAAAAAAAGAATATTTATTTTGTAATCCCCCACATCAACCTCTTGTTTAACTCTTACACAGTAACCTGGGGCTGTAATACTCGTCATGCATGTTTTACTCTTACATCAAAATGACCATTTCAAGTGACAAGGCTTTTAAACAGTTAAGTGATTGGTCTCTGATTCAAACATGAAAATGGCATTTTCATATCCACAGTGAGTCTGGTCATTACCCCCCCAGTTAGTAATTAAAGGTGCAACGAGAGATTTCAAGTCATCCATAATTTCTGTGATATGCAGTTCTTAGACCACTCATAGGCCCTTACCTTATTTGCTACAAAATAACTAAAATGAAAATAGCTAATGGTGGTTTTGTATATGCTTATCTTTCCATAGAAAACAAGCAAGGTCCTATTTGCTCCTATATGAATTAGATTTCACATTTATGTACCAAAGAACAGTTCTCAGCTTAATCCTTTCAGGTGGGGATATTTTTGATAGAAAGCTTTAGACAATTGCAAAATCAGAATTTTCACATTTTACCACACCTGTATGAAAAATCTCTCTTTGAACCCTTTAAGTCCAATCGTGACACCAATGCTAAGACTAACTGAATAGTCTCTTATATGTACCTGGCAAGTTACCAAATTAGGTGAACGACCATTCTTAGAATAAGCAATGGCAATAAAAAGAATTATCACGTAGCATTGATTAATGTTCAAATAATCTAGAGGTAGAGTCCAGTGGCGTCACTACAAAATTAAGGTTGTTTATAATGAGTGCATTAGCCTACTTTCAAGTCGCTTCCACTTTTCCTAAATTAGATTAACAGGAATAACGCCATTGCGTAAATTACTATTTATTGAAAAAATGCAAATGAGGCTCATTAATATTCATAACCTGCCCAAAAGGTATCGTACTACTCTCATCATGTTCACATTACGCTATCAACGTTTGAGTTCATGACTTATTCGTTTAGTGGTTTATTGGATATCAGGGCAGCATACGAACGGCCTGTACATCCAACCTCCACATGTGTGGGGTCAAAATCGAATTCAATATCCGCGCTATCGGATATTGAATGTCGATTTTTGAAAATATCAAGGCAGTTCATTGAACTAAATTAAACACGTGGGAATTACTTGATAATAATCAAACACATGGAATGACTCTATGATTCATTAAGCAAACACATGGAAAGACTTCATGATTAAAGACCAACACATAATGCCTTGCTTATAAAAGAACACGTAGTCCAGGATCTTTTCGGATCTGTGTAGCCAAAGCAGTGTGAGAAGTATTATAGTCCCGCGTAAGCATAGTCCAGGCTCAACGGTAAGACTCGGGCACGTTCAGTTGACTCTTTCCGCAACATAGTTTTCCACGCTTTGTTCCGTTGTCGTCTATGGAGCCCGTACAGCGAACTAATACTTTCACACCGAAAATAATAGGCTTGTTGATGTTGGTAAATTCTAATATGTGATTGTACAGAACGAATCAAGCAATCTCTCTCTATAGCTTCAATCATAGACTGCGCCATAAAAAGAATTTGAACTGGTGTTATGGCATGATTAAGAAAGAGAAGGTATAACAAAAACAATAATCCTTTAGGTAATCGAAAATGCAAAAATTCCTCGGGGGGGGGGGGAATTCTATTTCGTCTTCCCCTCCTCCTGTCCATTTTTCCTCCTCCTTATTATCGCCACCTTCCTCCTCTTCCGTCAGTTATCTCTTCTTATTTCCTTATTCGTATTGTTGTGCTTCTCTTCCTTCGGCCCACAGTGTTGTAAATTATCCTTAAATAAAGTATTTAGATCACTGACTTGTGTGTCACACGAGATTATTCACCCTCTGTAGAGATGCCTTTATCATTTTACTGTGCCAATTTGCACAAGAGCACTTAAGAATAAATAAATGGGTAACATGAATTAGAATAAGAAAGCCCTAAGCGCGGTGAATACCCAATCTTACGCCCTTGATTGGAGAGAGTTACAGTCATTCATGTTTCAGGACGTATAAGAACTAATCGCGAAAATACGGGCGTTTCCGTAACCTGACCCATTTGACACTTTTTCTGACACCCTTATGAATCGGAAACCTTAACGGAATTAAAACGCGCTTTATTCCGTGAAGTGTTCCGAACAAGCGTATAGAAAAAAGGCGTCAAATGGGCCAGGTTCGGAATACTCATCAAAGGACCCCTAATTTCAAAATTAATACCAGGAGATGATAAGCGGAATAACACGGTCAGCTAACTGTAATGCTATATAGCGGTACAATTACTCTTTGTTTTCTTTTCTTCTCTTTCAAGTAGATACCGGAAAGGTTTGTCAATTGTCAAGGATCAATAAAATACTCTGGAAATGATTTCGCCACCAACAACATTTAGCAACGTCCGTCACATAATGATAATCACGTTTAAGTTTGTAATTTAAAGTTTTACGCAGCTGCCATAGCTCATAAATAAACTAGATTCTAGTACTTTAATACCTAAAAATGAGGACACGTGTGGTCCAGAGGACGGAGCACGGATGGACGCTTCGCCCTGCGTTTCGCGTCCACTTGGAGGCCAACGTGTTCTGTACATGATAACCTTTCACCCAGAGGTGCCAATGTGTTTAAGGGCCTCACCCGGCAACCGCGCAATTCCGGTGATTTTTAGGGGAGTTTCCGTAACCTGACCATCTGAACACACTTTTTTTCTAACCCACTTATGAATTCGGAGACCTTAACGGAATCCCCAAAATCGCGTTATTCGTTGAAGGGGTTTCCGAATTTATAGGTGTGTCAGAACAAATAGTGTTGCAGATGGGTCGGGTTACGGAAACTCCCATTTTTAGTGGCAGCAAAATAAATGGTCTGTTGGGATTCGAACCGTTAATGTGTGATCGCAATTAAACCCATGAGTTTAATTTCCATTCATTGTAAAGGTGTACTTTAATGAACCGTGGATTGTGGTGAAAATTGGGCCATTATAAACGGGATCAGTGAAAGAAACAGTTTCACTATTAAATTTATAATGAAGAATTCACACTTTGTTATACGTGTTTGTTTGAATTACCGCCGGAGAAATTTCATTGTAGAACACCAGCGATAATCACCTTCAAAGCCTGCTTTTACCCGTTTTAAGACAAAAATCTTTGCTCTCTCTCTTCTCGTGTGTGTGAAGGTGGTAGTAGGGAACAATTCACCTTATGCGGTATCTTTTTGGTTTAGTGTGTTCTGAGGTCTCGACTTTCGACAGACTTTGGCGGGATAAACCTGGTTTGTGAGAGACGCTCAATTATCCCATTCCCTCAGAGAAAAGCTGGAGTAGCTTAGAGCTCCATCTGTCTGCTTCTGCTAACCCAGATGACATCATCTGGATTAATCGCCTTAGTTGAATTTCCAGATTGAGTCTTTAGATGGCTTTAGGCAGATGATGTAATACTTGACATCAAGGTTTCTGCAAATTAGGTTGGTTTCGTCCTTGCTCTTTCGTTTGTGAGAAACGCTCTTTCATGCGACTCGAAAGCACTGTGGGATTTGTCCTGGCCTTCTACCAATAGTTTGGGTGTGCGCCGAATGGTTCGACTTACGTATGCTCAGTCGGAAAGCATGGCTGCGATGAAGGATGTGACACCGATTGACAGTCTCGTTCCCTCGCTTCAAACCATCAAAAGAGATTTTAGTATGAAAGGAACGCTCATTTTTCTCATAGCCTTTGGATTGAGAAATGTGTCCCAAAAAGTTGTCGACAACTGTCTATGAAATATTGAAAAAATAGCTCTACGTTTCTGATATAACCGATGGAGAGCAAATAGCGTAAAATTTGGGATCGGGTGTTTTGGTGCTGCCTCTACTTGGGGGAAAAAAATTGATATGAAGAGTAGAAACACGTTTTAAATTCCATTGTCGTGTATCCAAGGTTCAAATTATAGAAGATTTCCCGCAGACTTTGGGTTGAGCTTATATCATCGAAAAAGTTATTTATCAATTATTAAATTAGATCCTGATGCATGGTATGATCTTTAAAATAATATTTATTAGATGGATTCTATGGAGCCATAGCGGTCATTTATAAGATGGAAACAATCTCGGCTTCTATGTAGGCCTTTACGCTTGAGAAGAATGAAAAGGTTCCGTTTCCATACTTAAGCATACTAATAGGACAAGAAAATGTAAAATGTTATAACGAGACTCAGCCTTAGATCAAAAAGGATGATTTTCTAAAGCTCCAAGTCGCGAGGAATCACATCAATGATATGTATTCCGAAGGCCTTTGTTTGACATGATAAACTACAGACTTATTTGTTCATTTTATTAAAGCGAAGCCCATGACAACTTAAGTAGTTTGTGATTCTCATAGGAAATTTTTCAATCGAAGTTTCCTTGTTGACGTGATAAGTGGTTCTATTTATTACAGTTGACTATCAAGGAATGTAATACATTACCGCAAAAAAAGAACACTAGCTTCAGCCTTTTTATCAACATTTAATCTATGATGTTTATAAAATGATTACTGTAATTATTAATTTATAAATTTTAATTGTGTGTTTTTGTGTTCGTGTTTGTTTTTTTTATTGGTTTGTTGTTTTGTTTGTTTGTTTGTTTGTTTGGTTGTTGGGTGTTGATGATGTTGACGATGATGACAATTCTGACGGTGACGTCGTGAAGATTTGGCTCCTACCAAAAGACCAATATTCTGGTTGAAATAATAATCTCCTACCAATCAAATGCATGATAAGTACCAAATACATCCAGCAAGTAACTTCGCCACGACCAACTTGCGTTCTCGTTTATACCATAATTTAAAAAGTACAATTATTTAATGAAAAAGAAAGTGAATTTAAAATATTAAATGATGACGTTGCATTGTAATTGTGGATTGACATTGCCTGATTTGGCACATGTATTACCAGATTCGGCAGCATTGCCGTTTAGAGCATCGCTATGAGCTTAGTAAAGGTGTCTTAAAGAGACCAGTTGTCTAACCTCCTTAAATCCATATAGAGTTTCTGTATCAAAGTCCAGCCCCTTAAACAGTCTCTCAGGAGTTTAAGATAGTTTGACTTGTGGAGAGAAAGACTTGCTATCAACCAAGTAAACATGAGTATTGAACCTGGTGAGCACTTCCACCTGGACTGATTTACAAACTCTCTTAGGGAGACATTCAATACACTCAATGCTCTCCCAGTTTACCCAGGGTGGCCCGTAGGCACTTACTTTTAAAGAGACATGAGAGATTTCCAGAAAGAAGCGCCAGCGCCCCCCGCCCCCAATTTTTCCTTCGAACCTAGGCTTTTTTACATATTTGGAATGCGTACCATGTATTAGATCACACTGAAGTGAATTAAGCCGAATACGGCCGTCTTTATGTAATAAGATGTACTATGATTTAGTAGTTTCTTCCTGTCGTGCACGACTGAAAGTCAAAGCATGGATTTCTATGGGTAACGTTACGATAGCATGCAGTTCAAAACAAGGTTTTGCGGTATTCTTTTGCACCTGTTTGTCCAAATAAACCTTCCAAACGTTCTCGGTAGGTTGGTCTACACCAGTGAAATTTGAGAGAAATTCCATATCCTAAAAATTCTATCTCCTCCTTCATCTTTAAAAGACAAACAACTTAAATACTACAATAAACACATACATAAAATGGTTAAGCCCACCATTTACAACGACAACACATCTACCAATTACAATACAACAAAATTGCAAGCAAAAGCATTGGGAGTTGTCCGGCACCACTGTTTCCATATTATCTATACGCAGAATATGCTCTCTTACACTCTGGAAAAATCATTACCAAAATTTGTCTGCAACTTGGATATTTGCTGGGCAAAACTCACTGAGCTCTCTGAGACCTCTGAAAGGTCGCGATGGAACTCATATTGATGTTAAAATTTCCTTGCCTGCTCTTCCGGCACTAAACTCCTTTTCGCCAAGCGGCAAATTTTCTCCGGAAAAAGAAGAGCTAAGATTTATATATCTTATCTATGTATATCATCCTTTATAAATCTGTACACCTAAAAACAGATAGCCTTAGGCTGTGAGCTTACACCAGAGTATTTTCTCCTACGCCAATGCCCAAGGTCTATCTACTTCTGTCTGAACATGCGCTAGTTCTGTCGGAATCGTTTCACCCGCAATTGTCTACTATATAGGAGAATGGATAATTCCGCATGGCGTTTTCAAATCGCGGCCGTGTAGTAAACTATGTACCATGCCTTCATAATGTGATGTCCTTTCCATTTTTATATATTAAAATCCTTTTTCTTTAAAAGGAGGTTATGAGAATATGAATGTTAGCACTTTAACCTGAAATGAACGTGTCAACTCTTTATCAGCTTCAAACTTTCCATTTGATATCACGAACAGAGTGTTTTTTCACTTATATGTTTATAAGCTTGCATTGATAACTTGTTATAGTCACTACTCTCAATCGTTAAGAAAACAAACTGGACAATATTTGCACATTCCTTCTACATTGACTTAATCCGTCTGCAAGTTTATTCGTATTCACACACCACTATATCCAAGCCTCTAAAATGGTATGAACAATATCCATCTTTTCAGATGAGAAGCATTAACGATATCGACCACTTCAAATTCATTTTAAAAGGTAAATCATTTCCCAGATGCCCCTATAAAGACTTTTAAGGTGAAAATCACTTTCCAGATTCGCCTTCAAATGTCCTTTTTAAGGTGAAAGCTTTACAAGATGGCTTCAGATATAAGAATGTTTCAAACGGCTTTTCTTCAAAATAGAAATGTGACGTCACAAAGTTCTTGATTATAGAGTACAATAATCTGAAAAAAAAAAATCTTCAAATTGTCCTCATGTAATATTGAGCCCAGTGACTTGTTCTCTTTTTTAACGTTTTTAAATTTTTTTCGCATGCGTGAATATGTACGTGTGTGTGTATGGGGCCCTGAAATGACTACGCCCAAAATAGTTGATTTTTTCAATAGTGGAGACGGAAGGGTTCCAAGTACGGGTCGAACTATACCGATTTTCACAATGCCGTTTCAGTTACCTATATATATCAGCGTCCCGCAGGGATCCACTTCAATGGTCACTAATGGCGTTACGAAATTGCGAAATGGAGTTTTTGATGGAACTTATTTGTGAGAAATACCTCCAACTAATTAACCGCTAAGTTAGGCAATCAGTTAACTGGTAGCTTCAGATCTGAAATGTGCCAGAGGTCTCACTTATAAACCCGTAGGGAAAACGCGCTTGTTTGGTACCAAACTTGCACAAATTGGTGACGGATCTGCGGGCTTCTGTAAAACACACAAAAATGGTCACAGTGTGGAACGAGGTGTTGTATTTAAATCTCAATTGAGCCAATGCCTGATGACTTTTTAATAGACGAATAAGTACTACCTAATGACCAGGTAAAATCCAAAAGATGCGTGTGGCATGAAATATAAAATTGTACCTTTAAATAAATAATTCGTGCGAATTGCGTCGATTACGTCAAAAGAGTTCAGAGATCAATTTTTTCCTTTTGTTTAGCAATATGAAATTGCTCATAACTTGTGGTAAATCGGATTTTATGAAAATGTAAAATGTAACAAATAAGGAAATATATCAATTTAACATGCCAACATCTTAGCAAAAATGACTATTGCGACTATCTTCCCTTGATCCCGTACCGTTTTCATCTTGGTAATAGCTGAGGAGGATACAGTCCAAGTGGTTTTTATTAAGGGGCGTGCTGGCCCATGAGTCCAAATTTCTGTGGGGTCACTTGGGTATCCACGTATTCATCTGAAATTGACACTTAGTGTATAGTTATGCTAATTAACATAATAAGCGATTCAAAACTTGTTTTGTCCCTTAAATCGTGGCTGACGTTACCTTTTATTATTCAGAATGTAATGTGAGGCCTAGTATATTCAATTTACAAAAGTCCTTTGGAAAAGTGGTTTTCCCATTTTTCGGCGGGGACTTTTGTGCGACTCACAAAAATGTTTATGGTACAACCGATTTTAATTTTTTATACCTGTATTGTGGTCGTGCTCAGTGTACCCTATGATGCCAGAGTTTTGGTAAAAAACATCACGGCAAAGTTGTTTTCAGAAGGGTTTCCATTTGAGCCCCCTTCCCCTACCAAATGGAGTTGCGGTCAGACCTTATAAAACGTATTCCACTCTCTGTGTGTATAGTTGGGCAAGCGATTCATGAAGGGTCTCTCGCGAAGGTCGTCGGTTCAATGTTAGCGCTATATTTCTAAATGTTCACCCCTTGATTATTCAGTCCCACCTAGTGACTGCATTCATTTTGTGTTTTTTGTTTGAAATTTGCAATGGGCTCTATAAACCCGCTGCCATATTTCCCCCGCTTCTCTAGCAACAAGCATGCATGACCAAGATAATGCTATAGAATTAAATAAAATAAAGAAACACATACTCGAGGTGATAATGATGGTGATAACTAATCTTTCTCTCGAGGGGAAAGAAATGAAAAAAACATGTTTAAGTTATGCGCCCGTCCGGAGTGAAATATCACCCGAGTAGTAGTTTCCTTTATCACTATAAAGTAATGAGCACAATACAATACTCCGGCACAGTAAAATGGCAAAGCAATACAAAGCGCCGTATTTTGTTCTGCATGAAAAATATTCCAGATTTGGCAACTTTCTAAAAATTAATAAACTGAAAAAAATAAAACCACAACTATTATGGGAACGAAAGACATCTACCAGAATATAACGGGAAAGTAGTATTAACACTTAGTCCCAAGCTAACAAACTTTCCGTTAGTGCCTCAAGGGGGGGGGGTCCTAGGTACCCACACCCAAATAACCACTTTTCCGTGGGAATTCTGATCATGATGACACTAACACAAATAAATGGGGGTCACGTAAGAACCACATACCCACAATAAAAATTAAAATCCAACATTTGACCTAATGACCTATATGACCATTGAATTGTCACTCTCTTCGAAAAGGGGTTCGCAAATTTCCACCCTCAGCAACTCCAATAATAAGGTTTTGAACCACAATAATTGCTTACAATCTACTCTAGAATAACCAAATTACAATAATCATTGCAAAGTATAAGCCAATTTATACCATCTTGTAATTTTTCTCAGAAACGTCAAATCACCTTCTTTTTCCCATAGACTTTACACATTAAAGCACACGGCATGACAAAATTAAAATTATGCCTTTTTTTTTTTTTTTTTTTTTTTTTTAAAGTATTGTTAATTATTAATTAATTAACCTCCTAAGTATATATCTAAGCAAATAAAGCCCAACTGTAATTACCTTACTTTTTTATTAGTAAATATCTTGATTTTTTCACTTCCGTTAGTGGCCCAAGGGGGGGGGGGGGGTTCCTAGGGACCCAACCTAATTATTCAATGAAGCCGTGGGCGGATTTTAAAATTTTTTTGTATCAGAAGAAGCGTATTCATAAATCAGAACAATTAGCAAAAAAATCCTTGAAAATTTTGATTGCGTACCATAGAAAATGCAAAAAATCAAATGTTGGGTACTATGGAACCCCCTTGGGCACTTAAATGTTAAGTAAAGATTAAATATATATGAAGTAGAAAATGTAATTAGAACCTTTTCTTCTATTCTTTTCCAAAAGTAGATGGACATTGTTACTAACTGATAGCAGTATGAAATAGAGAAACACTTAAAGGGCCACACCTAACGTATTAACAATCTATAGGCATGGCAAGTAAGCGGGATTTGAAGGACAAAGAGTCCGTTCTAAACTGAAAGTGTAATCGATGACTAAAAATTTTCAAAAAGAAATTTAGAACCTTCTTCTTCTATTTTGCTACGTATTTAAGATTCAAGTTAAGATTTATTGACTTCCAAATTTAACTTTATAAGACCTTTTCTAAATAAAAAAAAAGCCACATTGTGATTTTGCAACAAAACATCACCGAAAGAATCCTCTCTGGTCCCCGCCCTACTGGAACACAGAATAAAATTGGAACGCCATTGGGAAGCGTTCTTCACTCAAAACCAAAGAGTAAAACTGCCTCGAATCGTCTTCGAGCCATAATCGTGATCAATTAGTGAAATTACAATCCACCCATATACCTACTGCACTTTCTATGCTACCACAACGTTTTTGTGTAAGTAAGGGAAACGCTGGGCAACTAAGGAATACCTTTAATAAAATAAATACTGTTGCTGTACTCTTGATCTTACCTTGGTACTTTATTTGTGAAAACAATTGAGCTCTCGGAGATCGTGTACACATAAACGACATTTGGGACTAAGTTATGGTTTTACAAATTATGAATACTCTATTAAGATTTGAATGTTTTATAGATAAACTTGAAACCCCAAAACCTTCGTCCGGAAAATTGAGCTCTCGGAGATCGTGTACACATAGCGATATTTGGACTAAGTATGATTTTACATGTATTAATACTCAGTAGATTGTGAAAGGTTTATGTGAGAAACTGAACCCCAAAACCTTCGTCCTGACGACCTCCGTCTAACGTAATATGTTGACACGAATAAATCAGTTTATTCAAATCCAGTTTTTAAAGTATAATTAAGAGTTTTGACGAGAATTCATTTGGCTAATGCAATTCGTCCTAGGGGTCAGAAGAAACTTGACAAAAAAAGAACAACACTCAGTTGTAAGGTTGTTTGAAATTTTTTAACACTTCGTTCTCCATGATGTATATTTTATTATCTTTCCCTAGAGAGGCGGCCAGCGCACTTTAGCGTCGTACTAGTAATACGAAGATCTGCTGGTTCGAATCCGACCACGCGCACATTTTTTTACCACTATGTGTGCCGGCCATCTAAAGGAACGATTCATAAATGTTCTTCCTAGTCAACCTGGAGAAACTAATATTAACATTCCAATAACAAAATAATAAAATCGTGCAGTAAATATACCGTTCTGATGATATCCGCTAGGAAAGCAAAAAAAAAAAAAGGGGGGGAATGGGGGTTGGGGACGGACGCCTTTAGACCTAACACCTATAGAATAAAAAATATCATCTATTTTTTATCAATCTAACGGACGCTGGCCATCTCCAGGAAGATTAAGAAATTATACATGATGGTTGTATGTTTTTCTGCAATTACCTGCAACATATATCCTACACATTTTATCACATCAAGCCCTGCCACTCTCCAAGGGCTGATTCATCCATGGCCCAGAGGAAACAATCACCTGAAACTTTCCTATGATCCCTGACATCTTGCCATCGAAATGCTTTTCAAATTCTTTCAAACTATATTTACCAATCACTCTAGCACTCAACTAGGGCACCGAAGTTGTTTTTGACCTTTAAAAAATGCACGAGAAACAATTGTGTGCGATCATACTTCTAATTTTCACAAAATCATCTATCAAAGTCCTAGAAAAATCAACAATGGGAAACATGTAATAAATTGGTTTACAGGGGTCAAAATTAAAACAGGTCAATTGTTCTGCAAAATATCCACTAATTATTCATCTGGTCATAAGGATTGAAAAAAGTATAGTTGCCACACAGGGTTCGGCCATGATCATTTACTTGCAATCCGCCATTTGGATTTTGACCAATTTTCCTAGATTTGGGGATCGAAACTAAAGATGAATGTTTTTCTTCATTTTTGTCTTAAATTAATCCTTAATCCAATTATCTTTCACATAAAAACACGCCAATGGCTTGTCTTTACCTAATTTCAATTCTGTATGACTATTTTGTAAGCACCTAAAAACTAATAGCTGGGATTTTCAGCCAAATTTCGCAATTTGCCTAGTTTTCTCTTCAAATTTTTCAGCCCACAGTAAATTCGGTGACAAGTGCTTTCATTATAATACAATTAAATGTTTGTCTTCGACTTAGTTATAAATTTTTGATATAAATATCGGGCCGTCTATGTAAACGAAAACCCTGTGGCCATATCTGACGGACTTAGTTCGGGTTCAAGGCTAATACGGGTGCAAAAGTAATGCCTGGGGTAATTCTGTTCCAGGGTGTCTACGATTATGATGAAACTAATCTCAAATTTCGGCTGGTTTCATATCCTCTGCATGTGATATTGTAGTATGTTAAGTACATGGATAAAGTATTAATAACCCAATAGGATATTTCATTTTGACCTCTATTATGTGAACCAAATGGGGGAATGAGTGCAAGTTTGATTTTGCTGGTGCGTTGGGGATTTGGACTATATGAAGAAATTGGGGTCATTTTGAGTTTGTAAATAATATGTTGTTTAAAAAAAATTTTACCCCAGGATGACTTGAAACTTTATGCACCTATAACTATTAAATCAACCCACAGATAGGCAAGTCACTTGAACGTCTATGATTTTTAATTTACAAAAGGGGTCTTGGGTTTTGCAGTGAAATCGTCCAGTGTCAATGATAAATCCAACTTTTGTCAAACTCTCCTCCGGTTAATCTGTTTGTTTATCCTCACTCATATCTCAATATTTTGTCTAAACCATCGAAGCAAATGTATCATTTTCACGATCTTCTAGGAAACGTAACAGCTGATGGCAATTGACTATGCTCGAAAACCCAACTCCTATCCTCATCGGGACAACCCAAACATGCCATTCCTTTATGATGGAGCTCATCGTTCCTCTAGAATTAAAGATCCTAACCTCAGTTCGGAATCACCCAAAGGCCTTCAAATATTATGAATTGTTTTGCAATTGGACCAGAGGTTCTTGTACAACTGTGGAAAGATAAAGATTACGTGTTCCGGTATTTCAAATTTTCAAAGTGCTTGTACAGGAGATCCGGTTAAGCTTCTTATCTAAAAATAAGCTTATGCTCCTGCCTCCTTCCTCTCTATCCACGTCCTAGGTTGCTGTGCAAAGATCATGTCATGGGTATATTTATGTAAAGTTGTTATCTGGAGACCCTCCTGCCCTTAGTTCATGACCTGCAACTAACACAGTCTTTCGGCGTGTTCGAGGTTGTTTGGACATATATTAATTGATTTGAATATTTGAAATAATTCGGCCACAAAGGTTCTACAGAATATATGTGATGTTGATAGTCTATCTGGACAAGTGTTTCGCTTTTTCTTCTGGTCTCTTCCTTGGCAAGATACGAATAATTATGACATTGAATACTGCTGCATATTGAAAAAACTTCAAATTTTAAAGTGATTCTTTTTTATATTCCATATTTTCAATTCAAAATAATATTTGCACGCTAGTGACAAGAGATTTGGTACAATTGTGAATATTTACGATATGGAATTTTGCTCAATTTGTGTTTTAGTTCAGATGTTTTTATGTAAAGGAAATCTCTTTTTATCTTTTTGTAAAGGAAAAATAAACAACACCGAGTGGATCGTAAACTAATTTACGTGTGCTCCGGGAGAAGAAACGTGACATATTTCCCACAAACTTGCACTTTATCGTGTGTTCGTTTAATATTGAGTCGGCATTGATTTCGCTCTGCAAATGTGCTTTATTATCGAACCAGCATATCAGACGGTCCTCGCCCCGGTACTTGTGAAGTCGCTGTACCTATTTTGTTCTTGAAGGAAAATGCATCGACCCTAACAAGGCGCATCGTACTTTGAATGGTAACGCTTTAAGGTTAACGGCGTTATTCCATCACACACTTCCTTTTGGCGGTTTAAAAGGACGCAGCTCCAATGGGGCACAAACACTGTGAAAGCGATTCCTAACTGTAAAAATACCGTACGGTTTATCTAAAGTAGAAAATCATCGTATTGATAAACGCCTGAGAGTGCGTTAACTTCTGTCTTGTTCCTCATACAGAAGTTAATATATTGTTTACACAAATCTATTTTAACGATATTGTGCCGTATTCTCAAACGATGTTTAAAATAAACGGTGGTTAGGCCTAAACTATGGTTAGCTAAACGCACAGTTTAAAAAAACCGCAGGTTAAATATATTAACAAGTCGTTTAGCTAACCTCGATATTTAAAGGCCGTAAATATCATCCGCCGAACTGTGACTTATCTTCGCCTATAATATTACGTGCAGGTCAACAATAATTATGTCAAATAATACCTTCCGTAGTTTTAAATGCTAGGCATAAAGTCCACGTGTAAATTTCAAGAATGTCGAGTTATGCAAGGAGCTTTAGGAATTTACTCAGCGATTGATAGAAAACACCAGGCCTGTTGCACTTGCTATATCAGTCAATACACACGAGCATAAAAATAGAAGCAGATGACAAATTACAAGAAGAAATCAACTGAGGACTTAGAAAAAAGATAAGAGAAATAGAGAAGACACTGGTTTAACCACCAGTATCACATATAGCTGAAAATATCAGGCACTTGATGAAAGTGTGCAGTTAAACACGCCTTAAACTACCCCAGGACCAAGTCTAAGTTTAACAACGTTTTAGACATATTTAACGATGTTCGGCTAAAATTTAAACAGCGTTTAAAGTTAACCATGCTTTGAGAATTGCGTTTATTTTAGCGTGCGTTTAAATTGCGATTAACCAGTGATTAGCGTTAAACATCGTTTTGAGAATACGGGCCATTATCTTTAAGTATCAGTGCCTCAAAGTACCTTCATGGGAAAAGTAGTTGGAACATTCACCACCATTTGCTATATACATTACTCGCCTGGGTCAAATCCAAGAACCTACAAGCTATTATTATCACTCAAGCTCCAACCTTAAACTTACCCTTCCCCATACCCCCATCAATCAATGTTGGGGACTTGGCAAGACTGCTGATGACGGTACGTACCTCATTCAACATGTTCCAACAATTATTTCAAAGATTGCATTTGTATTTATGCTGTACTGATTCGCTCATAGGAGAGCGGTAAATAAGATAATGCTTATGTACGAAGTTATAACACAAATATTTTTTTCTAAACATAGGATGCTTCAAGCAACAAACAATATCTGTAATCCATATGGACTTTAGTCGGTTGTCTATATTGGATTTTAACGGACTACATAATCACCATTTATGACTTAGATGATCACAGAAATCACTTTCTATCCAACTACAACTTTCGGAAGGTTCCTAATAGGGTAGCATTAAAAGACTATTAAAAAAATAGGGAATAGATACAACACCTTTTTGCCATACTCACCACACTATTTTGATCTTGCTGCTAGCTTTGTGGACTATACTATTGGTTGGTATTCCCTGTTTATGTATTGTGTTGATGACATTAATATCCGAGTGGCCTGATTTGGCAGGATTTCAACACTGTTAAAGCCTTAAAGGCCTTCTTATACTTATAATCGACTTAATGGGTGCCTTTATTATCCATGATTTTGAATTAAAAATAGTGATTTTATATCGAAACACATTTGAGTCTGGTCTGTTCCCTTGGTTGTTTAAAGCTCCTGCCATCTCCACTGGTTAGTTGATGTTCGTAACACGATTGTTAGAGCGATGATGATTTTGTATAGCCGTAATATGGCCTCTCTTTCTTTAAGGAACTCCAATATAACTTCAGCATTATTCTTCTTCATACGTTTAGTGTCTTTGTGATGAGTGTCAGGTTGTGGCAAATTATTTGCTCTTTTACAGGTTCTATATAAGTTGATCCTTTGAATTCTTACATCCATTTTTTTTCTAAAGCTACCTGTCATTTTCCGAGTATTAATTGCTGTTTAGCTCGTTTTAGGCTTCGTGTACTGTTTCGTTTGTTTGTTTGTTTGTTTTCATTCGTTTCTGAAATAATTATACATATTTCCGCAAACTCTATCTTTAAATTCCTTCCCCTTATTTGGTTTACATTTTTAAAGGTAAGCGACCGTCATCCCCACACTTGCCCGCTTTATCCATTTAACTCAAACGTTGTAATTACATGATTTGGTGACGAGCTGCAATGTGAGATAAAAAGCATCATCTAAAAAGAAATCGTATCTTTGAATGGTAGCTTGATACGTTTAGTGTACAAATCTTCATTTTAAACTCGTATCAAGACATTAATTTGCCGTTATGTCGCAAATGAACGTACCTACAGCAAGATCTACAACATTTCCGTGCGACCTTCCCCTTAAATAAAGTTAAATAGCAGCGCCTGGAGCGAATAACCAAAAAGTGAATTGCATGGCTTAGCGTACGGTCTTTGTGAGCGACATTTTAAGCTCGTACCGGAAAATCCTCTATACAGCCGCTTCCTCTTACATTCCCAGGTGTTTTCAAATAAGGCTAAAGAACCTTTCATCGGAGGTTTTTGCGCCCAACCCTGTCATGAAATATTGACGAAAAGACAGTCTGGGATATTGTGTTCCCCAAACTTTTATATACGGAAAGGATACAGATACTACAAAAATATAAGACCACTGTCGATAGGGTATTCTGAGAAAGTCATTATAAAGCGTTTTGATTTATAAAATTTTATATATACCGTCGTTGGGCAGGAAAAACCTCATATGTGCATTTGACCTCTAAGAGCAAAACCTCATAGGTGCATTTTCGGTAACACCGACAAAACGACCTGTTTGACGATATTGTCGTTTTGCATCGCAAAATACTTAAATAGATCTTACGTACTTCTTTAAACATCACCTAATCATTTCCACCAACTTGATTTGACCAAACACTGGACAATAGTTTGATTTGTCGATGTTACCGAAGTTGCACATATGAGGTTTTGCATTGACCTTTCAAATTATATATGAGGTTTTTCCTGGCCAGCGACGATATATATAAAGTAATTAATACTTTTTCAGAGGAAGACCACATAATGCGATTAATAATATTGCAATGTAATTTCATATATTTATTCCGTAAAGACACGAATCAGTGATTTTGAAATATTTAAAATTTGTATAATGCTTCTAAGTGAAGATAAGTCTGTAGAATTCTCATAAGTTAACTTTTCCAGCTGTAGACTTGACAGAAAAGGAAGAAACGGCAGTGTTCCAAGATACGATTCTCCTTCAATCGTGTTGTAGTCAGTGTCCCGTTCGACAGTTATGACTCAAATTTCCGATTCTGTCCTTATTAGGTTGCTTTCTGGTCTTAGAAAATTTTGCAGGGTAGTGTTAGGATACCTGTACTTGTTACATACATGCAAATCTGATTTTGATGATTTTTTTTTTTTTTTTTTTTTTCGATTTGCTGATTTAGCAAATCATGATAGTGGTTTAGGCCAAGGGACGTGATTCTTAGTTCCCTGTTTGAGGGCACATCAAATTTGCTGCTGTGGCATATATTTCATTATTTAAAAAAAATGTTTTTCTTGAAAACTTGATACCGGTAATAAAAACAAATTTTCAGTTGCTCGAAACATTAAAGCATCCCTTCCTGTTTATTTTTAAGCAGTTCCCTTGGAGGAGTATCACAGTATACCATAAATAATGAATTTCCTCCAGATTTCAAAAATTCTTGAACTGGTTTTTAAGCTTTTGAAGAAATAAACCTACAAATACACCTGTTTTGTTAACTAGGCACTTGTAAACTATGTTTTATGTAATAAATACGGGGGCTGATCCAGGATTAGTAGAGGGGTGCCAAATTTTCCGCCTCACTCTAATAATGGAATGACAGCAAATAATGAATAATGAAATCAGACCTTGTCACCTAGATCTCATTTACGATCTAGAGGTATTAACACACTCCTTCATAAACTATAACGGAATTACCCGTGTTAAAAAGCCAAATAAAGAAAAACATAAACTATTTATTGTAACTTAATTACATAATACGCAGGGAAAGGAATTACCAGTATTTAAAACACTGCAATAATTATCATGATTATTATGCCGACTAAACTTCCAATTCCTGTAAATTATATTGGTGTTTTTATATACAAAAGCCTGTGCCTTTTTAAAACAAAATATTGTAGAATGGGGGCTGTATGCTAAATTTGTGTTTATGTGGCATCCTCGTAAATGATAAATGCAAATAAATCATTTTTGAAATTCATAGTTGCTGAGAAATTTTGGGAGTTCTTCTTCTTCTTCTTGCGTATGAGGCAGCCGCTAAATGTGTTGTAAACGGTGGAGCCATCTCACTTTTGATTGGTTTGGGGTTTAAGAAGTCTATGTCCACCGGTGGAGTTTAAAGTTGTTCCTTTTTTGTTCAATTCTTACGTTTTTTGGCAGAATCAAATTAATCAAGATTTCCTCCTAATTGTGAAAGCTACTGTCAATTTTGTAGCTTTAATGTTGACCTGTTTACATTATCTGATATGGTCCCGGGATGTAGTTTCAAGAAAGAAAACAATTATCTTAGTGGGGTCCACGGGGAATCCCTGCTATACATTAGGAATGTATCAATGCCTTTATACTATAAACTGATAAGAAAAACAAAGGCAAGGTAATTATTAGACCAACGATGTAACTTAAGCTAAAGCTTTAATACCTAAAAGAATCTAGACAGATGTCCATTTGAACGGGGCACTCGTATGACTAATTCTTTTATATGGCCATCCATTGAGCTAGATTTTTCGTTTGTTAAGCATTAGCACTACTTTACAACATGTAAAATCTTTTTAAACACTTTTAGAAGCATTTCAGCTACGGTTTTCAAGGTTGCGAGAAGTAAGACAAACTGGCTATGCGTACATTTAAGTGTATGGATGTTGGTGGATAGCGTTGTGATCCATGTGTCGGGTCCTTTGGGGTTGATTAAATTGGTACTGGTGTGTGGGGAGGTTTTTGTTTTTGCGAGTGGGTGCTTGTATAGATATGTGACATAAATGTTTTCAACACAAGTTACACCTGGTCTAATGACATGTTGGAGGTTGGAATATATGCCCATATAGTTCAGCATTCATAGGCCTTACCACGCCCGATGATCACGAATTTTAAAAGCACAAGCCCTGCAGGTGCTCACGCATACTGCAGAGCAGTGCTTTGTTAGTTGCCCCGGCTTGACGTCACGTATCACCTCATCTATATATACACCTTCAACCGAGGACACGCCACCTGATTTTTCACTAGGTTTGAGTACTTCCTTCAACAGAGATGTAATTATGTTAAATATCTTAACACTTATGTACCGGGGGGTTTTCCTATGGACCAAAAATTGTTTTTGCGCTGGGGCCGCTTTAACGCTTAGGATTTTTTTCGGCCGTTATTTTTTTTTTTTGGAAATTGTCTGAGACTTTTAAATCGCTTCTTTTCATACCAAAAAATTTAAATCGGCCAAGCGTTAATGAGTTATTAGTGGGGGTCCCATGCCCCACTTGGGCACTAACGAAGTCATCTGAGAATATTTTAAAAATGAAAGAACCTACCATTTTTTTTCTGATATAATGTGCACAATACATATAATTAAACAATTATTACGACCAATAAAAATAATTAACCCTTTATGTGCTAAAAAAATGATTTCATTGAGGACGTTGCTTCACCGTAAAAATCTATGGGAAAATGACGTGTATTTTGCACACCCGTAAATATTCAAGAATGTCTAAAACTGCAAGTTTTGTGTAAATATATGTATTTGATTCTTCTCGAGTAGATTAGCACATAAAATAAGTTTCAAAAGTTTTATGTAAGTGTGAGGCCTATTTGAATTTTCCGTCTTTTTGCCCAATTTTCGGCTGTTTTGGAAAACATGTTTGGCCCCTAATTTGCAGCCCAAATAAGAAATTTCATTTTTATTGCTTATTTAGTGTTTTCTTAATGACCCTTCGGCACATGTGATATGAATTTCTTGCAAAAATTCTGTCGGGAACGTGGTTGCCTTAGTGGTGGGGTCCCATGGGAATCCCCCCCCCCCCCCCCTGGCACTAGCGGAGTGAAAACCCCTTGTCAAAAATTAATCATTCAGTAAGAATTTACCCGTATACGACTGTAAGCTCTTGTTTACACCTTATATTTGAAAGTGTAAAAATTCTCGCGAGATTATCGGTCTTCTCCCCGTCCGGCTGTCGTCCGCTACACCATGTCTTATGTTTTGCTTCATTTCATCATGGCTTGTGTCCAAATTTTTAACAAAGAAAAGTCAGGTTTTTTCTCTCTCTCTCGTTTAACATTCTCCCTGTCTGTCACCTTTCTGTCGGTTGTCTGTCTGTCTTTTCTAATGCTCTATTACATTTTGTGCGGTGTATACATAGTGCCGTATGGTGCAAAAACAGATTTTTCACAAAAAAAGGCTGACGTGAAAGCATTATAATACAGAAGACTCGCTAAGATTTGATTTCAAAGTAACTCTATAGACAGTTATAGCGTTAAATTATAGTCTTCATTATATTTGTAAAGGTAAAATACAAACGTAAATAGTTTTCGAGCATTTTGGCATGTTGCTAGACAAAATGGCGTACGCATTATACGACTTTTAAATTTTCGTATTCTATAAGATTAAAGTGGCGTAGCACTATATGTCAAATATGTAAAAACACAAAAGGTGAAATTGACGATATTTTGTAAGGACCTGAATTTACGTCAGTATGTAAAACCCAAATCCATTTCTTCACCGTAAATCAAATTACTAATTAATATTGGGCTTTGGAACGATATATGCTTTTATGTATCCATACACCTATTCATTGATTCATTATCCATAGCCAGGATCCATACTACAATTCATTCATACACTCTGCGAATTTACGCATATACAGCAGCAAATCAGTGAAGCCGTTAACAAAATACGCGAATGTAGCGCGAGTGTATTGAAAATGTCCAGTTGCACTCCGCGTACTGCGTAAGGTGCTTTTGAACGCGTACGCGTCGCGCAGGACTGATTTATTTTCTTAGTGGGTAATTTGTTTTAAATCTCCATAATAAATGATATTTTAAAACTACTGTTTATCCCTAATTAAGGCAAATTCTTAATTTTCTGTCGTGTATGAATTATGTAATAACTGCGAATTTACTTTTGCTCGAAAAATGGGACAAATCAATGCACTTGCGCTGAATTTTGATGCTTGTCCAATGCACTCGCTCCTGCGGAGCTCGTGCATTAGACGCATCAAAATCTCAGCGCGCGTGCATTGATTTGTCCCATTTTTCTCGCAAGAAGTAAATGCGCAGTTATTAACCTATAATTCATACATCCACCCATCCATCCATATAATTTGTCTCCATCTTCTCGATCACTGTGCAAACAACCACTATCACACCTCGTCATGTGAGAGCAAGAAGGTCATAAGTGCAATAGCTGCCATGTGATACATCTGTGTGCTGCCAATATATTAGGATGACTTTTATTTTTCCTTGAGTCATTGGCTCTTGAAATGGTTCTTCAAGCGACCGCCTGAAGAACCATTTCAAGAGCCACTGACCAAAGACTTGGTATAATAGTACGTCTAATGGGAATTTCTGACAAATGGCAACTATTGCACTTACGACATTATTGTATTCACATGACGACCTATATTCTATAGTCGGCTCTTTGCCACGTTCATAGCCGTAAAATTGAAATTAACACTTTTCCTTTAGCGTTCCCCGTCCGAGATGATGCGTCCTAAAATATTCTGAATATTTATGGGAACAAAGTGTAAAATTTCTAGCCATGGCATATTTGAAGGTGTGATGATAGTGGCAAGCAGGTGTCAATTTGGTTTTTGTAAGGTATGCTTAAAGGAAATTGGTTTTCACACAGATTTTTAAAAAAAATTGCAAGGAAGAGAGAGTGAGAGTGGTTCGGTATTTTGAGTGTTTGCATCTGGGCTAAGTCCACGGTCAAACCCCAGTTAAGCTACTTACTCATCTGGGAATTTCTGAAGAACCGATCTCTTGATTTCATTAGTGTACCAAGTAGTGGCCATAGATTGAAACTAGAATTCTACCGTATCTTTATTTTGTTTTCATTTTAACGAGCAAACGAATGATGGAAACCAATTGGTCTTAGGAATGACTCATGCGGGATTTTGAAAAATGGAAGGGCCTAGGTTTTGAATCCATAAGTCAATCAGTACGGAT
Organism: Ophioderma brevispina; assembly: GCA_023653785.1. Taxonomy (NCBI): domain Eukaryota; kingdom Metazoa; phylum Echinodermata; class Ophiuroidea; order Amphilepidida; family Ophiodermatidae; genus Ophioderma; species Ophioderma brevispina. The sequence continues at coordinate 3,879 of JAMKCH010037638.1, read as the reverse complement.
TCTTCCGAGTCCTTATAGCTAGTACACTGGTTAAGTGGCCTCGACTTGTTCTCGATTCCCCACATTATTGGTAAATCCAGTGGGTGCATGGTTCCATAAATCATTTACTACATAAGTGGTTCTTGGTCTGTGGATTTATATTATTCTCTCGGTCCTACATACAGAAAGTCATACCTTAAAGTGCTGCATATTGTGGTAAATTTTGCAATTATTGTGGGAGGAACAACCTCGATGATTCAATTCATACAAAGGATATTTGCGATATTCAAATGACAAAAAAATCTTCTTAGCGTATCCACAAGCCATTGGTAATGGCTTGTGGTGGTGTCAGGATTTATTCAACTGAGTATCCTGATCCGGGGCCGCGTGCATGATACGGACCTCCTAACATGGCCCGCTTTGAGGCTAGTGCGGATTGGGAACAGTCAGGGGTTTTCACCCTACTCTTATTCGACACTGACTGCGATGTATATGAACAGTTGTGACTCTCTGTACACGGGACCGACGGCTTAACGTCCCCTCCGAAGGACGAGATGCTTTCATGATCCATTTGCCCAATTCCAAGTGAACGATGGAGGAGAGTGGTATTCTGTATTTAATCAATAGCTGGTATACAGATCAAATCCAGAATTGATAGTACCCGAGTAAATCCCAGCAAGTGACCCCCACCGGGATTCGAACCCAGGTTTTTTTTGGTAAACTTGCGCCACAGGCAAGCACCCTAACCGCTAGGCCACCCTCTCCCTCTCAAAAATCATCAGTCTGATCATAGCCATTGATTGCAGTGATGTCAAACAAGATTAGTTGTATCATATTGGCCCTGGTGAAATCTACCACTACTGGGTGTTAGTTGTTCACTATTGATATTGAAAAGTGCAAACGCCTGTATCTTATTAACCGATCTGAAAGCAATTCTCTAAGGTTTATAGTCGGAAGGTAATGGTATATACAAACCTCTCCTTTTACAGATGTGACTCCTTTTCCAGTTTTTTCTCTCTCGCTTTCCTTCTCTCTGTCTCTCTCTTTACATCTCTCTCCCGCATTTGCGCAAGTTTTAATGCATATAAGGTCAATATACCTTCAAGAAATTGCAACAGATTTTAAGGTGAATTGTGTGAAGTTGGTGATTGAATTGGTTTTCTTTTCAATAGATATCAAAAACAATTTCTACCTACAAATATGTCTTCCAGAGATAAATTTAATCCGAATGACTTGAAAACCTATTCTGATTTGGTATGTTTTGTTTCCCCAACTTACCCCAAAATAAAATCTTGAAAAATGCGAATTTTTTTCAATCTATAGCCATGGTTATCATATTTCTATTAATACCAAATAGGTACCAACAATCTTCCCTTTGATATCACAATGACGTCATAATCATAAAATTCACATTTCTCGATAAAAATACGCCGATCGTTTGCTTCTTAACACTTAAGTGTACTCTTATGCATGCCCTCCCGTTGGTGCATACGTGGGATCCAAGTGGACCCACCTCTGAAATCCACTTTGCCGTTGGAATTTGTTTTCCCAAAACTCTGGTCATTAATGGCGTACATCATTTGTACATCAACACGACCACATAACGGGGGGAAATGAAAATCAGTTATACAGATCCAAAATGGCAGTCAAAAAAAGTCTCCCACCCAAAAACGGCAAATTCTTTCCGAAGTACTTTTTCCATGAAATTTATTGAGCATCCCCAGGGGGGTTCTTCAATTTTGTTTGGGTAGGGACCTGCCTCCAGGACCCCAGAAGTGGACCCGAACTTATACCTCTCCTTCTTGCAATATAATGACTCATATTTCGGGCCATATTTATACCAAATAGTTAAAGTCTGCAAGAATTTCCTTTCGTAACAGCAGAACCGCCAAATCACATACCCCGGGCAAAATACTAGTACCCAGCGTGTTTTTGCTTCACGCGGACTTGGTGTGCCAATGTTGAAGGCCACAAAGAAAGTCACATGAAACCAGCGGCGACGTAAACAATCCGAGATTACGATAATTATGATGACAAAAAAGTTTGCAAATCAATACGATGTCGAATTAACGGGACATTCACTACGTTCACGGAATATATCACCATCGCGGATGCGTACCCAAAATTATACAAACAACCATCAAATCAACACCGATAATTATTCCCATATTGGTGAAAACAAAGGGGTCATAAAGGGGTTTCATAGTAACCAGACGGATGATTTGGACCCTATCCCGCGGCAACGTCTCCGTATAGGCGTTTGTAATAGAACCCCCCCCCCCGGATCCCCAGTATCAACTTACATGCTGAGACATCTGGCTGAAAAATCCTAGCTATTCAATAAGACACCTATAGAATTCATGAAAGCACCAGCCGTAGAAGGTAAAAAAATCCTCGCCAAGAATATCCCTTTAAATACAAAAGCCCGAGGCCCACTTGACCTTGTTCCATATGATACTGCTTCGTAACACATGTAATGAAACTTAATCGGATTTCCCATCAACTAATTACGTTAGATCACATAATGGTGACCTATAATTTGCTTATGTTGTCTGGTCATATTTTCTTTTCAAGTGTAGGAGAACGCTCTTAGCATTATTAATGCCTCATCCTTATTATTATGTACATTCTCCTGGAACATTTTCGAATCAAACTTTTACCAAATAACGCTAAACTCTTAGATACAATTGTGCTACAAGACATAATACTTTCTCCGTTAAAAGGGACACAGGTACTCAAAAATAGTTTCTTTCAAGGAATAAGGGGTGTTTTGAACCACCCCGTAATGCAATGCAGTGTGCAATACTGTACTTAATTGACACATAATCAGTACTTGGGGGGTTGTTTGTTGTGCTGGGTTACTTTGTCCATCATCATTGCTGATTTTTATTAGTAATTTAGTAACTTGTAAGTGGTACAAATTTAATTGTCTATTTGTAACTCAATCAGCCGTATATCCTCTTGTCCGAGATTATCTGAATGGACCACAACGTCCTTGCAGGGTGGACCAATTGCTGGGTCAGCCGATATTCTCACCTACCCCTGGCTAACCAGTGGCAGTGGGAACTAAATTGTGCACAATTTGTTTTTAAATCTCAATTTAGTCATGTGTGCGCTGTCACGAACTGCAGCACCACTGCACATCTGTTGGCATCAATAGTTAATATCACTAAATGCTGTGAAATTCTTTAAGATCTTTAGTCTTTGTTGTATACCATCAATGGCTACCATAGGTGCATTTCATTTCCGTGGAAGCCGTGGTGGCAAGCACAAAAAACGTAGGATTGCAACGAGGATTGCTAAGAAAATCAACAGGTCAATCAGGGAACCCAATAAATAAAAGTAACCTAATTAAGGGACAAATAGTGAACATCTGAACCAAAATGAAGTAAGCTTTCTTACCTGGAATGCCAGGTCTATCAAGGCAAAAAATAAATAGGTGCATTGTGTGATTTCGTCATAAGCAATCAGTTGGAATCTTTGCCATCACCGAATCTTGGCTGAATGGCGCTAGCAGAGATGATGAAGCCATTGCCGACATCCAGAATACTTTACCTAATTATAAACTTCATCATTCTCACCGCCATATAGAAAGAGGAGGAGGTACAGATCTTCTCGTAGGGATGGTCTCATGTAGATAAACGAGACCTGCGAGTTTAACTCCGTGGAATATATTGAATGTACACTACATCACCTTTACCTCCTTCCAGCTTATTCTAATCTACAAAAGCAAGTTGACAAGAAAAATAAATTCACCTATCCAATGTTTCTAGATAAATTCTCCTCTCTTCTTGCTTCTTTGACAGTTGGTAGTGGCAATTTGCTCCTAACTGGAGTTGACGTTGCTGATGACCGGGGAGGCTCAATCCTTCATCAATATTCTAGATCTGCACGACTTGA
>JAMKCH010037637.1:0-14261 GCA_023653785.1 Ophioderma brevispina | reverse complement strand
CCCCCTCTCCTTGATGAAGCAGCGGCAATGATTTTTTCCAGGCAATCGAGCCCTTTTATCTTCAATCAGACCTATTCTCACCAGGTACGGATGAGTATGGGAGACCTTGTGGCCACCCGGATTGTGATTCAAAATTTTGTACAGAGGCACAAGTCATGCCAAACAAAAAATCACATAGAACATAGCCTTTTTTCTAAAAAAATATGAAAGCATTGCACTTTGCTTTTTTGTCAAAGGACCAGAGACAAATTTTGGGGGGGCCTAAGGTGATATGAATTTTTACTCTAGGCCAGTGGAATGTTGACATCTATCGAGGCAAACTTTATCTATGGAAGAATGAGACATCTTATGTGCCTCAAAAAAAAAAAAAAAAAAAAAAAAAAAAAAAAAAAAAAAAAGAATCTGTAATGGACCAATTCTATTTCTTCTCTTTATCCTAACTTATCTTCTCTTTCCAGTTTGGCTGATGATCATACACGTTGTACTACCAATCAAAATTTGAGAATATCCTTACAGAATGACTTGGACTTCATTCATCAATTGATGTCACTTTTGAACAACTTCCAATGCTTCCAAATTGCTGTGTATACTTCAAGGTTTACGCATGTATAACTTATTCATCTTATTATTTGGGTGAGGTGGATCTTGATGTTTTGAAGACCTTCAAACTTCATGTACTACTTGTCATTCGTTGGCGTGATATGGAAACCATCATACAGTGACAGAATGAAAAATGTCTACGGACAAATTAATGTTTAGAAAATTTCCTACTTGGGATATTAATTATGATGCCATGGCATCCAAGTTTAATTTGCTTAAGGTTGTTAAGATTTTGTGGTGAACTCCGTGCTGAAAGTCAATGGTTTGGATGTTATGATTAAAACATGTCACAATTTTGTCACCATATTAGTCTTCCAAGTATTTTATAGAGCTTACAAAATCAGTTTTTTTAGTGCTTATCAAAATTTATATCTGAAAACCTTCACAGATGGGGTATGGGTTCAGTTTTCTTGATCAACTGATTTAACTCGTGCCAACCCCTTCATGTTAAAGTTTTTGCATCATGTATCATAGAACTGGCCCTGCCACAATACACTTCACATGGTCTTTCTTCAAAACCTTCCATGAAGCCCTAAAAGTAAGAGTAATGCAGCACACCAATACACAAAAATGTGTAAAAATCACAAAACAAACTTGAAAGCTTTCATAGCAATTACTGCCCACCCTACAACAACAAAGTCAAGCCTTCGAATATACGTACGGCAAACGTGAGCTGTGGCATCACTGGCCAGGAATGCTATATTTATCACTGGCGTGTTTCGAAGTTGCCCGCAATTGTTTGGCGCAAACTATTGCTCTAAACCAAATAAGTTCACTTTAATGTCGTGTATTTTATCCAGACTTAACTGATCGATATCAGCCACCTTCAGTGAAAGTCTATTTATAGCAGCACTTCATTCAGCTTACTGTGTTGTTCTAGGGGTTATAATATCACGAGAATTACAATATTTTCACAACATAAACAAGTACGAGGAAATCAGAACCAGCTGAATACTACACTCTTTATGTAAATATAAAACAAATCATTTAAAAACAAGTTATGATCATATCAGATAAGCAAGAAGAATTTAAACTATCAGGAATTAATTTCAAAATATAAACTATGGTTACATTATCTTAACAATCACAGGGATTATGGCTTTTTATAAGTTGCTAATTATAACAGTGAGTTTTTTTTTTTCTTGTAAGATAGCAGACCAATTGGTTTGCTTATTATATGTGTGAAAAGTTAAAACCTGGGCTGTTATAAATTATCTCTAAACAAGCAAATCTATGTACTCTTTGTTTTCAACACAATGCGTAGTGATAGCGGGATATTTTTAGCTATTTTTGTCAGATTTTCATATTTTGCAGATTTTTATATTTTTAGTACTTTTTTTGCAAGTCTGCCAGGCCTTTAAGTCTCAATTTAAGTCAATATTTAGAGCAACAAGCGGTACAAAGGAAACAATATGATTAGCACAAGGCTATCAATATGACCTACACAACCCTGCAATGACTGGTGAATTTATTTATGGCATACCAATGATACCATATACCACCTGTATGAATAATTCCTTGCCTCATCATATTGAAGTAATCAATCAGAAAAGCATACTGCCCTCTATTGACCCATCTAAGAATTTAATCTGTCATAAAATTTAAGCCTACTTGACTGCCAGAGGGTGTATTGAATCAATCCCACAATGCACCTGTTTTGCGAAATTTCACATCAATAAGGTCATGTGATCCACAAAAATCCTATTCTGTATACATAAAAGCCCTGATTTTTACACTCATTTTAAAAAGCATTAGTACTCAAGTATTTTTAGCATGATCATGAAATGTCTTGTAATTCTTAAACTTTTTGAATACTTTTTATCCTTAAGTACTGACATGTGTTTGTATAGGCACATTGCAATGCATTATGGGATTGGTTCAAATCACCCTTTGCTTGACTGCCAAGGTTATGGGTGGATTACCCGAATTACAAAGGGTGATCACATAATTACAATGGGTTCATCAAATTATGAGATTTTTAATATGAGATTTTTAAACTTCAAGGCAAGCTTAAAGCAATAATGGCACATTTCTTTTGAAGAGCGCCCTCCAATTTTCATAATAATTTGATATTTTGGGCACAGTTACGTTGGATTGTCTATAAACTATACCTACGAACGCGATGCTAAAATGTGTATTGTATCATAAATTAAGCGATTTGGTAATAGAATTGGATCCCAGATTGGACTTAAACGGCAGAGCTGGAAATGCTACGTGGTGGGTTTATGTCCGTCCATGATGAAATAGTGCACCTCTAGAAAATAATCTCTAACTTAACTTTCATGAACCGACGGAACAATTGGATGAGCGTAGACACTTACATGGCGCCTATTTACCTGCTATTTCACATTGCAAGCCCGTTTCCAGCAGCCCGTTTAATTATATCGGGATCCCGGGGATAATCTTATTCTAATTACAAAATTCCTTCATTTGTAGAACAGGTATTTTCGAGCTTAACCATTCACAGTATGGTTTACTAGGGCCAGTTACATTGCAACCGTGTGAAAATCTTAAATTTTTTGAGAAATTGGGGCACTCTTAAAAAAAATTTGCTAATATTCGCTAAAAACAAGTGCTATTCAAACGTTCTACAATCCGTGCTTATAGCCCTATTACTTTCTGCTAATTTAAAATTAACCTTTGCCACCATGCCACCAACCTCCCAACAAACTGGAAAAAAATCAAAACACAATTAAATTTTTACCTTTATACCAAGTGTGTGTTCTTACCTGAAAAACAGTTCGCTGCTGCTGATAAGTTTGCTGCTGATAAAAGTTTGCTGCTGATAAAAGTTTTCTGCTGATAAAAGTTTGCTGCTGATAAAAGTTTGCTGCTTATAAAAGTTTGCTGCTGAGAAAAGTTTGCTGATAAAGTTTGGCTTGCGTATAAAAGTTTGCTGCTGATAAAAGTTTGCTGCTGATAAAAGTTTGCTGCTGATAAAAGTTTGCTTCTGATAAAAGTTTGCTGCTGAATAAAAGTTGCTGCTGATAATTGGCTGCTGATAAATTTTTGCTGCTGATATCATTTGCTGCTGATAAAAGTTTGCTGCTAACCAAGTTTTGCATGCTGAAAAAATTTGCTGCTGTAAGTGTTGCTGGCTGATAATTTGCTGGCTGAATAAAGTTTGCGGCTGATAAAAGTTTTTGCTGCTGATAAAAGTTTGCTGCTGATAAAAGTTTGCTGCTGATAAAAGTTTGCTGCTGATAAAAGTTTGCTGCTAATAAAAGTTTGCTGCTGATAAAAGTTTGCTGCTGATAAGTTTGCTGCTGATAAAAGTTTGCTGCTGATAAAAGTTTGCTGCTGATAAAAGTTTGCTGCTGATAAAGCTTTTCCAAGTGAAAAACTTAAAAGATTGTCCAGAAAAACTATGATTTTCTTTTATCAAACAAACAATCAAACAAAAAACTTATATTATAACAAGCTCTCTCTTTTCCAGCAAAATCTTTCTAGGAATTCATTCGGGAGCATTTTTTCTGCTTGTCTTTCAATGCCAACAGTACCTCCCAAGAACTGTAATGACCACAGAAAAAAAAAGTCTACTGATTTTGGAACAGACCTAGATGCACTCTAAAACCTGCTAATGAGAATATCTCATTATGTTTATCTAGTCCTGCACTTTTCATAACACACCTACATAGTTGGTAACCCACACATTAGAAAGCGTGGGTTACACAAGTCGGCTAAATTCCAAAAAGGGTGGGTTTAAAAATTTCCCTATTAAAATGCGTGTTTTAGTCAAAAGTGTAGGTTACAGGCATGTGAGTGGCCATGTTTAAAAAACGCGGACAATCAGAATTTTCCTGTATACAAACTACAGAGCTGAGAGCAATTCCCTATTCAGCTACTGGCAGTGAAGGTTGCCGAATTTGACAGACTCATGTGGCATTTTCGCTACCAATAAACTATTTGGTAAGATGGCCTGCAACAAAAACAATCTTCCCGAATTTGACATTTTAAGAAAATGAAAACAATAGGATTGGCAATTCCGCTTACAATGCAAACAATCTTCCATACCGTGTGCCTTCTCTACCCAATCTTCTTTGATCAATTCTACGACCCACTTTGTCCGAATACCTACCATATAGTGATCTAAAGTCGCCATAATAAATAGTTCTTTGTGTCACTAACTTTATAAGTTTATTTGATCCTTCATAAAGACTGGATGGATTGGATTGAAATGTAGAGTAAATTCTTTCTGAAAAAAAAAAAAAAAAAAAAACCTAGAGGCACGGTTCAAAACAAACACATTACACATCACAATAGAGTGCTTTCACTAGCCTTCTTGATGGGAATACAGGGGTAAAAGGTCACGAAAATGCCTTTCCACATAGTTTTAAAACATGTTAACAATATGAATATTATCCATCTTTTGTTAGACATGCGATGATTTTCTTGAGATGACAATGCTTATAAAAGAAAATATTTTAATAGGTAATGAAACCACATGTATTAAAGGGTTTTAGTTATTTTTATGTTCATATTTGTCAATTTTCTTGCATAGGCCAATATTTTTTTCCAACGGCTCAGATTTCTCGCAAGGTATGTGCATTTCCTGGGAAGGAGCTTCCCAAATTCCCCCCACTCTTTTAAGCCATGCCAGCAGTGTACCTGTATTGTAAAATACTGATTCACACATTTTATAGGCTCTTTTACAATCCAATCATGCTACAAACTAGCCTTACATGATAGAAACAATCACTTTTCACGGAAGACGATACGATCACTCCACCGACGGCTGTGGCCAGTCACGGACTACTTACACCATAGTAATAATCAACAGCAAGGAAATGTTTTGTGACCTAGGTTTCACCCTCTAATTGTGTAAATTAGTTCTAATAAGGACACAAGAGGCACTGATTGTTTGAAAATAGTATTGTTTTCTTAAAGGTGCTTGTTCCGATTTATGTGCATTGTGTTCTCTACTTCAGACTACTTGATATGAGAGCCTGGCACTAGCACATACACCCCATCAAGTACCGTGGGAAACAAACTTGCGGTTTTGATGGTAGACGCAATAATGCATGTTGCAAAGCCCTATTCAATACTGTGCTAATATTGATGGTTAACCACTAAAACGGCAGTTTTTTGTTTATATCTTGGGAATGAAATGGATTTGAGGGCTCAAATTTTAGGACGACAATGAGAAAAATAAGGCCTTTCATCTGATATCAAAATCGATACTACTTCCGGGTAAATCAGGGGTTCCCAAAGACGATCGGTAACACACACCTTTAACTCCCGTTATTGGAAAACTCCTTTTTCCAATGTCGATAATTACAAATTGCATCATCTTTGGTGCACAAGATGACCCCCAAAACTAATACACAAATTTCTATTCAGGCGATCCCTGGTGACGTTACAACACCGACGTCACCGGCGATCCCATCATGCTCATCCTCTTTTCCCGCAACCCCTTAGGTTCAACCTTCGGGCGACAACCAGTGGGGCTGGGCGGGAAGGGATCGACATTGGAAAAAGGAGATTTCCAAATAACGGGAGTTAAGAAAACAATACTGTTTTTGAACAAACTCCCTCATATTTGAAATCTCCTTGGGTTTCCAATGTTGATAATTACAAATTGCATTGACATTGAAAAAACCCTTTTTCCAGACTAGCACCGACTTTTGGCCGGAGGTAGTTGTCGCCCGAAAAAGAGACACGATTTGAATAGAAAACCAAAGGTAGAACAAACACGAAGGCTACCCTTCAAAAGGGTCGCCGCGGTATAAGCACCACCTTTGGATACAGGGTGTGATGGCTACTAAAGGCCTAGGAACAAGTAGGCCCCACCTTCACACCCAGACCACCAAATAAGTGAAAACCGAGTCCCGGAAGTAAAAAAAAAAAAAAAAAAAAAAAAAAAAAATTCGAGGACAGCGCGAGTGAAACCGCCAGCTTCGGGACTCATATCCTTCATGTAAGTTGTGATGAAGGAGTTGTTTTAGCGCCAGCCAACGGTATTACTGATCTGTTCTAGACGGTAGGCCAGCGGTGAAAAGGCAGCAGAACTTTGCCACAGCTATGGTTGGAATGAGCAGTGGCACGTTCACCGACGTTCACCACATTGGCGCGGAAGATCACCCGCAGATGGTTGAGTCGGCAGGTAACTAAGCCCGGGGGGTCCCCTGCCGCCACTCCCGCGTAGCCTGCCCATGGAAGCGTCCATGGAACTGGCTATGCCGAAAGGCAATGCGGGGGATACGCCTGAGGTGAAACACCCCTAGCATACCCCTGGTCGAGCGGGTACCCAAAGCCGGGTGGAGGCGGTGTGCCAACTCCCGAAGAAGCCAGAGCTCGCACCCCGAACCCAACCTGAGCCAGCGGCTGCCCGTACGCAGCTGCCTGCCCTGTGTTGGGTCCCGGATACATGCCATGACTCCCCGCATGGATCATTCCTGTCCCCCCCCCTTACTGACCCCATGCCAGGGACGAGATCCCGGCCCATAGGCAGGGTCCAAGTCACGGAAGTAGGCGCCCAGCGAGACTGAGCGACCACGGCCCGAGACACTGAAGGGACGGCAGGTACCGCACCCAGCGTCAGTCCTGACACCCAGCCAGGCATGGGCGGCAACAGGCCCCGCCTGACCGGACCCGGAGCCACGCGCAGGAGAGGCCGCAGTGCCCCCACCCGTGGACTAGCCCCGAACCCAGAAAGGGTTGGTGCCACCGCAACTCCCTGTAGGGAGTCGCGGATGACTGACGCCGGACCAATGCCCAAGCCAGCCCCCACGGAGGTCGGCGAGCGAGACACTGCCCGCAGCATCGCCTTGTGCATTTCGCCTGCACCGAGGAGCTCATCCCGCATGAAGCGCCACCTCCTCCCTGGCGAGCCACCCACCCCGAAGGGGGAGGCCCAGCCAGACCTGAAGCTACCCCATTCCCGAGAGACAGAGGCAGCTCCTGATGAAGCCGTGCCTCCCTCCGACAGGGAGGCACCAGCCTCGGCCCGAAAATCCGCGTTCGCGTAAAAGCCAAATTCTGTAATTTTTTCTACAATCAGTTAAAGTCATTAAACTTCTTGCTGTCTGTTTGTAATAAGTACAAGACTAAGCGTAGTTCAGTTGTGTGTATCATGTAATTATCGCGGCAATGCTGCGTAAAATCCCACCTCCCGTCCCATGCAGAGTTCTAAGGTTGAAGAGCTTTATAACCGGTAATTGATTTTTGTTTACCTGGATTGTGGACCACATGGATACGTCGCATGACGAGATGAAAAGGCGTTCAATTCTACCAGTGATGTGATAAGAGTTTAGTTCATCCTTGAATACACACTTATTCAATTATGTATAATCTGTTCATGGTACTCAAGTGTATGCAATTTTAATGCGCGATGGGGTAGGTCGCCGAAGAAAATGGTGTCAAGTAAATCTGCAACCCTGCAGCCAATTTTCTAATTCATCACAACTCTTCATTCATAAAACTGTGTTGGTTTTTTTTGCCAATGGAAGTCGTAAGGGAATAACTGAAAAACATCGGTAATAAATTTCCATAAATTACTTTAACCAATCGGCAAACGTTAGTACGACCTGTGACCTTTCTCTGAACTTAGATCTGAAACACATTGTCATGAATATTCAGCATGTCAATGCGCAACCAAAACTGAAAATGACGAAGAATCGTCTACTGTGCATCTCCATACAAATGCTATGAGAAATGCTCTGGTGGGCTAAAATGACCGGTTTTGACTTTTGCGATGCGGGACCATGTGATTATTTACGTGCAACTTCTCTCAACAAGTTCAATCTTTTCATCTTCCAAAACTTCAAAACCTATAAGGACTTTTAGTAACGAATGTGCTTTTCCATTGATCAGAGGACAAATGCGCAATTGCCGAAAATTGTGCGCGGAATTCAGGTTTTCCTAACACGGATTCTCCCGGACCCTAGGCTTAACCCCATCACGACCAAAACTCAATAATAAAACTCACTGAGCAGGGGTAGAATTTCGTGGCAGAGTGCGAGAATCAGTCTTGATTCTCAAAACTGAATTTTGCAGGAATCGTCTAATTCGCTACTGTGTGAAGTTCTAAAGTTTACGAGAATCAAAATTGATTCACGCAAATCAATTTACGAGAATCTTTGCGAGAATCGATTCTCGGATTCTCGCCGAAATTCTAGCCCTGCTGAGCTGAGGCTATACAAAATGCACTATGTCCAAACATACGATGCGTTCATCGTATAGGACCCGGTGTAATCCGCGTTTAGAAAACCCGAATTCCGCGCGAGACTTTCTCAATTCTGCACATTTTCCGCAACACTATCCAAAATTACCCTAACCCGACCGGGGTCGTTTTGCCGCTGAACGGCCCAAATGCAACGAGGGCAATCTATTTTTATTTTTAACGGCCAGAGGCCACGAGCAGCCAAATTTTGCGTTTCATTGCATCTCGGCCGTTTTTTCCGGCACAGGAATAAGTAGCGTAAAGTCAATACGGCCCAGATGCAACGAAAAACATCGCGTCATTTTCCGGAAGACGGCCCAGATGCAACGAAAAACATTGCGTCATTTTCCCCCGAATGACGGCCCCGATGCAACGAGGAACATTGGCGCCATGTTCCGGTAATACTTCTCAGATGCAACAGGACATCGCGTGCGAATGCAATGAAACAGGATTAAATACTAAATAAATAATAATGGATGCGTTACTTCACACTGATTTGCTGAAATTTTGTAGCATAATTTCGCCAGTCGGAGTGGCGCTATTACGCTCATCATATCGTGCTTGGGCTATTACGCTACGTCATGCTCGCGGTTTTACTTCATATGCGTTTATGCATACTTTAAAAGTAGCCTTATCGAAAATGGTGGCTCTATCAACCCTCGAAATCGCAATTGTCTATGTGCATTTGTACACTGTGTCACACGCCTGATGAAAAGCATTGCGCCTTCGCGGCAAACCGTCCGAAATGCAGTGAAAAGCAGCGCGTCATTTTCCCGTATGACGTCCCAGGTGCAACGAGGAAATGCGCTTCATTTTCCGGGAAGACTCCCAGATGCCACGAGTACTCGCGTCCTTTTCCGTAAAGAGGCCCAGATGCAACGAAAAACATCGCGTCATTTTCCGGTAATACGGCCCAGATGCAATGAGGGCCAATGAGAGTTCCTTTTGCGTCGACAAAAAAAAAATGTTGTTTGAACGGCCGAGATCAACGAGAACATTTTCCGACCGGTACCACCTTTTCGGTGGTCTCTCATTGCATCTCGGCCGCGTTAGGGTATGAAGTGTATAAATAACCAATCGATCATCACGTCAATCACAAATATGAAAAACCGGTCTCTCAAGATGTCCAATCTTCTTTTAGCTTCTGTCCCTTTAACCCTTAATTCCCTTCCTCTCCAGAGATAGGCTAGAAACCAAAACAGTGTTAGGGTTAATAAGGTACTGCACACTCTTTCCAAAGAGTAAGGGGTACAACATTTACGTGCAGAAAATTATGAAAATTTTGGAATCGCGAAATTAAGCTGCCGCGATATCGCACGATCATTTTGTCAGATTCGGTGATTATTTTAAGTAAGAGTTAAGCCTACCGTGTTGTTCCTAATAAACGCTCCTGCTCTAATAAACGCCCCCTACGATTTTTGGATAAAACAATTCAAGAAAATGAATTAAGCTTACCTAAATCGCATGATTTAATGGCCAGGACTGTCGTAATCCGTATCATAATCGCTGTTGTCATCAATGCTTTCTACACAGTACAAAGTGCTGTTCGTGGATTTCATGTATGCGACATCTGGACCCCCAGTAATCGTTTATTAACTATGTAAGGTGATTTTTGACATTCCATTTTGATTGTAATAAACGCCCCCTCTTTTGAAAAATGCACCGCCCCCGGGGCGTTTATTAGGAACAATACGGTATACTAAGTCTGTGAGCTGTTGTGAGATTCAAGGATAATTACATGGGCAAGAATTTGTGAGATTCAGTGATTTATAAGTTCTCACAGTACGGTTTTGTGACAGTGGTTTTCCTGGGAAAATGTTTTTGTGGGGTTAGGCAGGCCTTTCATTTTTAGGAGAGCAATAGCTCCAGAGCTCCTTGTAAACTGTCAGGAGTGTTATTTTTCGAGCTCCTTGCTTCTTTGTAATGTATGTTTTAAGGCTTGGAAATTGAAAATCGAGCTCAGGACTTATCATGCTCCTCGTTAAAAATAGGAGTGTGATTAACAGAGCTCCAACAATTTCTAGATATAGGCCTGTTTAGGGTTTTAAAACTCAGTAATTAAGAACCTGTTAAAGTATGGATGGTTACTGCTCCTGTAATTTGTAAATTTGTTATTCATGAATATCAATTTTAACTTGAGTTGGGTTAGCTTTGTTCGAAATATTCTAACTGTAAATGCCACTGCATTTACGGTTAGAAGTCCAAATGTACCAGAAATGGGCGGAAAGTTAAACCAAAACATGACCGGTTAATCCTTGCTTAGCATCCTCAGTGAAAAGGGTTAATCCGATCTGGAAGCTCAGCTTAAGTCTTTGCAAGTGCAGTCGACTGGCGAGAAACTAATTTACATATCAAAGTCCATCGTCGAACTTTTCTGCAACGCAGGTCCGCCCAAATTTACAATAGATAGGGTCGGTCTCTATCCGTCAACTGCGCCAGTTGACGGATAGTGTTTCTCGATCAAGGTTAGCTTGAATTGCAGACTTTCTGAATAACTGCAGTCTCATGCAGTGTCAGAGACTGTACAATACTGCAGATTGCAGTAAACATTTTAACTTTCATGACTTTTTTTAGTTTCTGTGCATGTGTGTGGCATTTATTTTCAATTTAAATTTTGGAAATCCGTAGTCCCCAACTAATATCTTTCACCAAGTCTCCTATAGCATAAACACACAAGGTATGCTAAACGAACAGCCTGTATGACAGGCACTAGCACATGGATGTAGTTTGTAAAGTTGCATGAAAGCGAGATTGATAAATATACACAAACACAGCCGGGACTTCACCACATCACACTCTCACTTCACTACATGACAGCGCTAGCCCAACATGCATCCATTGCATCATTACACAGCTATACGCTACACAAATAACAAACAACTGTACCAACGATTAAATAGAAGCATCGTGTCCTTTAAAGTTCTATCTATACACTCCAAAAAAAAAAAAAAAAAAAATACGATTTGCATATGCGCAACATTCAAATGCAAATTTTGACAGCAAAATCCCGGATGGTAAACGAAAGCAGCAGCGACCACTTTGATCAACGTGAGATTGCAGCCGAGTGTCGGTACCTTGGGTAAGTATTTCATGCATTTTCGGCATGTTACCCTAACAATTCCACATAGTTACTATTCATAGAATTGCTATTGTGGCTTCACTACTGTCGCTGGAGACGTTTAGGAAACTGTAAGTACGTTCTAAAAAGGAATTTTGAAGAGCACATAAGTTGGTCCATTGTTCCCGTTAAGAAAAATCGGCTTCGTAAAGGGTACTTGATCGACCACTAGTGCAGACTGCAGTAAACATTTTAACTTTCATGACTTTTTATTTTTCTGTACATGTGTGGCATAAATATTTTCAATTTAAATTTTGCAGTTTGGAAATCCGTAGTCCTTAACTAATAAGTCTTTCACCAAATCTCCTATAGCATAAACACACAAGGTATGCTAAACCAACAGCCTGTATGACAAGCACTAGCACATGGATGTAGTTTGTAAAGTTGCACTGGAAATGAAAGCGAGAGTGATAAATATACACAAACACAGCCGGGACTTCACCACATTCACACTCGCACTCACTACTAATATAGTACTACTACATGGACAGCGCCTAGCCACATGGATCATTGCATCATTACCACACTATTACGCTACACAAATAAAAAACAACTGTACCACGATTAAAGAGAAGCATCCGGCCTTTAAGTTCTATCTATACACGCCCTATACGATTCAGTCGTTTATATTTCTTCTTTTTTCAATAGAGCTACATTCTACGCTTCTCGACGGGGCATCTTTCTCCGGCACCAAACGCAATCTTGAACTCTGAATTTCCATGAAAAGGTCACGTGATTAACCGCGGCTCAATGTAATGGACTATATTTTTAGCACTTCCTGGTGGCTATTGTTTTCCGTTTCTTTATTTACAAATCCGATTGTTTGATCAACAATAATAAATGGTGTTTAAGTTGATTGCAGATCGGAAAAAACGGTTTGCACCATTAAATACTCAATTTCTGTTTTTTGAAAAAACTAACATTAGACACCATCCAGGAATTATAGACAATAATCCGGCATGAAGGAATTCGCTGATGATTGAAAATAATAATAGCTGGCCTGGATGTTCGGGAGCGGGTGGGGGGGTTCGTAGACGTAGATGCGACAGGGGATGTAAAACAAAACACCGTGTCCGATGCATTTTGGGACCCCCCCCCCCCCATTTAAGTGTATTGATTTGATATTAGATGAAATGCAGTATTTTATTTTTATCATGTCGTCAGCTTCCTAAATCACATTCTTCCAAGGATACAGAATATAAAAACATGACCTTGGCACTAGTGTGATTTTTTCTGTGTGCCGGAATTGGATTATTGGTAACCATTAGGGCCTACTATTATTGAGATTATGGTTCAGTTGTACAAGTAGTAGAGTGAGAGTAATGCGTAATAGATTCATCTAAAATATCTCCCCCAGGCATTAGGTCATTCTGCATAATGAACTATATGGTGTCACTATTCGCACTGGCCTGATCTGGTTCTGACCGGTCTTCACAAGTGAGTTTCGAATTTGACCATTAATTCCTGCCGATACAGGGTTGTCATGTAATGGCTACCGACGGATGCCACGGTAAGGGGTACCAATCCAAAGTTGTGGCCACGTTAGCCTCAGAGCGGCTCTAAAGTTTGAAAATAAAGTTGAACCTGGAAGTTAAACGGTAAACTCCGGCTATCATGTGCCTCTTTATACGCAGGCATAGGCTATAGCCTAATTAGGGGATCGGTGGGTTCCACACTCCCAAACCCACACAGTCTGGTGTCAGCGCTGCGAGGGGGGTGCGGCCACCCGGGTGCCGTACGCGTATACGCATTATACCATACCACGGTTGTTACTCCCCGGGGCCAGTAACAAGCTAATAACCTGTATCATTCCGTGTCTTACTCTATGTCAGTGATTGTCATAACATTTACGCAGCGTCAGAAATGCCGTCTTTGTGCGGGCTCGTAAAAGTGCCGTCGCTTCAACTTAGTGCGAGCGATTTACACTTGCGACCAAAAAATCTAGCGCTGACATCATGCACGGCGGTAGAGACACGTACCTACATTGGTGTCAGAAGTGGAGGGTTTTTCACAGCATAAGAGTCTAGACGTGGGAGGCAAGCGGGGCCAGTGGAAAAGTGGTGGAGTGGCATCAAGGACAGGGGTGGAGTGGCGGCGGGCACGTGACGGTATCCTCCGAGGCGATGGTAGTAATGTAGAGCTGGAGGGCAACAGGTTGGAAATGATTTTGACTAATGTTAGCTTTGGCGATAACCATGAAGGAATTGGAAGACATGGACGGGCGTTAAAAGAGGATTTGGTCACTGTGTCAAAGGCAGCAGCGGAGATTTGGAGGAGTGACTGAAAACGTAGGCAATGCCAGAGGAGTAGTGAAAATCCTCAGGTTGCACAGAGCACATAGGACTGGTGGAGTTGGATCACCATGAATCACGGTGGCTGGAA